>OVBE01000201.1:0-60726 GCA_900406425.1 Iberis pinnata
GTCTCTGACAATTTGATCATAGGGTTTAATACTCCGAGAGGAGATTAAACTGAATTCATTTTTCATGTTGAGAACTATTTTCAAACTAAAATCATGCATGTTAACTTGACTATAAACCTGAATACCCACGGTTTTCCCTATTGCCTAGCGCTTTATTATTATAGTTTTAAAACCGTTTTTAATTACTGTTTTTATTCACAATCATATCTATTATTCTCACTTTAGCCATATTCGAGTTTTTAACTGAACGTGCATTCTGGTCTCTGTGGATTCGATACCCTTTACTGTGCTACTTTGAACTGTTCTTTGCAGTACTAGTTTAGGATTAAATTCTATGTCTATCACTACTCTAATTCATGCAATATGAACAAATCTAGACTAAGAACCTAACAATTTCAATCCCTTCTATCAAACTCTAATATTCAACCTGGTTTCCCTGGAAGAAACCCTAAAACTTAACAAGTAAATTACTCAGACATGATAATAAGAACATAAATCATTGAAAGACCAAACGTTGCAGCAAATAAAAACCAAATTGTATATATCAAAATCAGAGTTCAGATATCTCTTGAATACATAATTAGATCTCTTCTCTCTGCAAAGTTCTCTAAATCTAATGTGTGTTTAAAAAAAAAAAAAATTAAAACCAAGAGGCTTTTATAGTTTATAAATTAAATAGAAATATAAACCCAATAAGGAAAACTAATAATAAGCCTTGAGGAAGGATGCATTTTTTGCTTGAAATCAATCTTCTTTGTGTAAAAGGATCGATTGATCCATGCTTGGATCGATCGATCTAAAATTCCGTAGGTTCTCCAAGAGCTTGGATCGATCGATCCATGTTGGGATCGACCGGTCTCCTCCACGAATTCCTGGATCGAACATGCTTTAGCCTGGATCGATCATTCTGTCTCAATTTGGCCCATTTGCACCCGAATTCTTCTAAAATTCATCCTTTTCGCTCCAGAACGTCTGATATTACTCGGTTTTAATGCGTAATAGTGGGCATTTATGTTTGCTATTCTGCATTATTTCGAGTGTTTTCATTGCATATTTGGTAGAATTTCAGGATTCTAGGTATTCGGGTCATGCAAGAGTAAAATGATGCATTTCAGAAGTTTTAAGAAGATTTCAGAAGTTGCAGACAGAAGTGCAGGATCGGGCAATTATTAGATCGATCGAGCTAATGTTTCACGAGATGTACGATCGGGCATAAGTCCCTGGAAAAATCCAGAGAGCAAGATCGACCGGGGAAAGAATAAGGTTCAGGCCATTTTATGAGATGCTCGATCGGGCAACCATGTTCCCGATCAAACACATCCCCCGAGAAGAATATGAAGTTTTCCAAATTTCCAATCAAGTCCTCAAGCTTATCCAAGTTTTCCTATTTCTAATTATTTTCCTTTCCAGCCTATAAATACATTGTATTTTAGGTTTTTAAAATTAAGATTTATTTTTATTTTGGAGAGAATTACTGAGGGAGAGAAGATTCAAACCTTGTATTTGGAGAAGATTTCTGAACCCTTTCTATATATCTTTATTTGTTATATTATGTGTTCTTCAATGATATTGATTTGTCTTTGCTTGTCAATGTCTGAGTAGTTCACTAGTTAGGTTTTAGGGTTTCTAGGGAAATCATGTTTAATTGTTAGATTTATCATAAGGGGATAACTATTGTTAGGTTCTTAGTCTCGACTTTTTATTAATGCATGAATTAGATTGGCCATCTAGTTTATTGATATTAGACTAATAAACACAAAGAGATTTGGTTTAGAAGTTGGATTTAGTCTAGATGAATAAGTGTTCTTGCTTGCGTGAGTATTGTCTTGAATGCTTGCGAACAATTGAATCTGAACTATAATGCATTATCAATTATTTAAAAGACGGCGAGAGTTTGTTTATGATAATTTGAGCATAAGGTTTAATACTCCGAGAGGAGATTATTCCATCATTGTCTTTCATGTTAAGAACTATTTTCAAAGAAAATCCTTGAATGATAATTTTATTTTTAAACCTGACTACCTGTGGATTCCATGATGTCTGACGCTTTTATTTTATAGTTTAAAACTGTTTTCAATTTACTGTTTTGATTTCGATCACAACCAATATTTTTATTCCGTCTTAGCTTGATTCAAGATTTAACTAAATTGTGTACTTTATAGTCTCTGTGGAATTCAACCCTATACTTTAGTACATTGAGCTGTTCTCTGCAATATTAGTTATAGGATTTAAAATTTAGGCCTATCAAAATTTTGGTGTCGTTGCCGGGGACCAATAGTGCTTTTTAGTTTCTTATTAGAATCTAGTTTAAAATTTTTATTTTTCAAGTATTCATCTCGTTCTTTTCAGCTTATTTTTCTTTTACAGGTGTATGATCAGACGATCTGAAAAATCTTCTGAATTGCTAAAACTTAGTAACTCAGAACTTGCACGGATAGAACGCTCAAATCAGAAGGCTAAGAAAGACGCAAGCTCATCCAATTCAATGGGTGACAACGTTGATCGAATCATTCCAGTCGGACTCGAAGGTCAAAACGATCCACCTCCTCTTGGACTCAATCAACTGATTAACCAAGCGCGAGGTGGTGGTAATGGCAATCCAGTGCCACCAGGCCAACAAGGAACTAATGACAACCAAGCTCCAAAGGGAAATCTCAATCCTCAGAACGCTCATAACATAGATGCAAGGAACTTTGTCTTGTATGGAGATCCGGAGAGAGTTCATCAGCTCAATGCTCAAAACCATCTATTAGTTGGTTCATACAACAATCCTCAAGCGTTCTATGCTAACAGGAATCCCATCCAGCCTGCTCAACCTCAGCGAAGAGAATACCAATTCCCTATTCAGCTAGTTAAGATGATCTGTAGCAACCAATTCAGTGGTTTACCAAACAAGCACCCAATGGATTATATTGACACTTTTGAAGACACCTGCAGCACTATTAAACTCAATGGAGTCACCAGCGATTTCAGGCATTGCAGTTAAAGTCTCTACCTGCTAGATCCATATTAACTTGGGATGATTGCAAAGCCAGGTTCATAAATAAGTTATTCACTACTACTAGGACTAACACTTTGAGGAATAAGATCTCTTCCTTTGCACAAAACTTGGTGGAATCATTCTATGAATCTTGGGATCGATTTAAAGAGCTGCTTCGTGATTGTCCACACCACGGTTTCTCTGATGTAAGTCTCCTCAATAACTTTTATAGAGGAATTGAACAAAACTATCAACTATCCTTAGATACATCAAGCGATGGAGACTTTATGTAGAAACCTGTTCCAGATGGTTACCATCTAATTGAGAATTTAGCAGCCAGTAATAGCAATCATTTCCCTGAGTTTAATCGCCGCACAAAGGTTCCTGTATTAGCTGCTAACTCAGAACTCTCAGAGCTGAAAGGAGAATTCTCATAGATGAAAGGATTGATCACCCAACTTCTAAAGGGTCAAAATCAGAAACAGGTTAGTGCTATAGATGATTTTGAAGTTGATTGCATTGAAGTTCAAGAGCAAAATACTGTGGGAGTTGAGAAGGAAGTGAGTTACATCAACAATCAAGGTCAAAGGGTGTACAACCAAGGGTATAATCAAGCATTTAACAAGAATCATCCCAATCTATCTTGGAGAAATACTAATGTTGAAAACACTCAAGATCAACATTATCCACCACAACAAAAGACCTTTATGCAAAAATCCAATTCAGGCGGTTTTCAGCAAACCTCTCAGCCTGCACTTCAACAAGCCCAACCTCAACAAAGTAGTTCAGTAGAGATGATGTTTAAGAAACTTATGGAAGGACAAAAACAATCCCAAACAGTAATCCAAGCAGAAGTAAAAGAGCTTAATCAAAAGTTTGAAGCACTATCATGTGAAGCATATGGATGTACAAGTTTCTCAGACCTCTAAAGGGGTGAAAAGACAAGCTGGTGTCTTTCCTGGAAAAGTTGAGGATAATCCAAAGGGGTATTGCAAGACTTTGGTTGGTAATTTGGATGAAGGAAATGGTAATTTGGAAAAAGATGCAGATTTGGAGAAGCTGGAAAATGATGCAGAGGAATCTGCCCGATCGAGCACCCCTTGCCCGATCGGGCATAGCGGTTCTGGAGGAGACAATCGATCGGGCGATCCATGCCCAATCAATCAAACATGTGCAAAAATTCCAGGGACTTTAGATCGATCGAGCATATCACTTGCCCGATCGATCACCAAATCCAGAAAAAAAATTAGAGAAAAATGCTCGATCGGGCATTATTTCCCTGATCGAGCAAACGTCCCTGGAGCCGAAATATCTTCCAAACGCTTATAAACCCAGAGTTCCTCACCCGGTACAATCTACAAACTCCATATCAGAGTTTGACGATGGTAAGATGATTAGGAAGCCACCAAATCCACTTAGGAAACTTCATAAGATACAAGACCCAGGGGAATTCTTAGTTCCTTGTTCGATTAATGGAGTAGAATTCACAGATTCTCTTTCTGATACTGGAGCTAATGTGAGCGTTATGTCGATGACTGTTGCAAGATGATTGGGACTATCAGGTATCAAACCATCTCATATGATGTTTACGCTTGCTAATGATTCTACTGTCTCTTCCATTGGTTTTATCTTGGCCCTCTTCGTACAAGTTTGAAATTGTGTCGTCCCTGTTGATTTCCACATCTTGGAGACGAATGAGCATCCAGATGAACCTCTAATTCTCGGGTGACCCTTTCTTGCAACCGTAGGAGCTGTTGTTGATCTACCTAATCGACGTATACCTCTGAAAAACATCAAGAAGCGGGTCTTCTATCCAGCGATTCCTTCAAAAGGGATATTCAAGCTAACTGTGGTGAAAGAAGAAGATATGAAGCATGGAGTTCATATTGAACCAGGTCCTGAGTGTGTAGTTGCTAAAAGCTTACCTAAAGAGCCTCAATCCTCAACAAAGAATGGCAATTCCAAGGTTAAGAAGAAGGTGAAGGTGAAAACAAAGCAGATAAAGACGGAGTCTCAAGTGCCTTTGATCCCTCAAGCAGTAGTTGAGTATACAATTGAGTATAAGGTGAAAAGCAAGGGGTTCTCGAAGCCCTTATCGAAGTTTAGAGTTTTACTCACCCCTGAATTCAAAGAGAAAGGGATTGATGTTGCAAAAAGTGTGATGGGTAAGGTTCTGAAGCTGAAGATTTCTGGATTTGAAGTCTGTTATGGAACATCGCTGGATGTTGATTCCCTTCCTAATTAGAGGTAAGTACCGTCAAGCTAAGTGATGTTAAACAAAGCGATGAGTGGGAGGCAACCCACTATTTCGAGTCTAGGTTAGTTGTTTTTCAATTTTGAGTTAGTCTTTAGTCCTAACTTACTTATTTTTAGTTTTGAGTTCCAAGTGTTTCAGGTTATTACTGGTGAATATTCTTCAAGATGTTATGGGTTATCTCTTATTTAATCTCATTATTCATCTTTTTCACTTGAATTGTTTTCTATTTGGATGGTTTCTCTCTTGATTCTTTCTAATTCTGATTAGTATTTCTTAGATCATTGCTTACCATTCACCATCTTTCTTGTGTTTTAACTTGGGTTGATTTTAGATTCATTTTTTATTGGTCTTTCTCATTAAGTAATTCTTGATTCTTGTTAATTATAATTAGTACTGCTTGATCACTGCTCTTTACTTACCAATTGATTGTGTGATACTGGAATGATTGTTGTTAACTATTATGAATGATGCCTCTCATATATGATGCTTGCTGATTTTTGATTAGTATTGCTTAATCATAATGTCTTCAATGGTTTCTCTTGCAAATGAATCTTGTTAGTTTTTAAGCTATCATTGCTCAATCATTGTTCAACTATTGCTTACACTTCTCTTGAGTGTTTGTTAATTTTGTAGGCATAGCAAAGGAGGCAAATGAGTTCTAAAAACAGATTTGAGAGAAATTCACCTTTAGTATATCTTTTCCCCTTGAACTCATATAGTATTATCTAGTTTCATCCATTACAGATTTTTCTATTGATCATAATTACTTCTATACCTTATCTTAGATTTATGTTCACACCAGGATGGTGTGATGTAAGTCTGGGGGAGGGTGTAATGATACTAACTACATTTTGATGTTTTGTCTTTTTGGTGAAAATTTTCAAATTTTTCGTATTTAATCTAGCTGAGTCTACCGAGTTGAAGGAACCATGATCAAAATCAAATGATGATAAATAGCCAAGTGTGGGTATGGTTTTCACTTTCCCTAAATTATTGACTTAGATTAATTGCTGAGATTAGGATTAGAACCCAATTGCTGATTGATTTGTTTATGAAAGTTCTAGTCTTTTGAATTATTGATGAATTGATGCTAGCTCTGCCATGATAGGACTTAATTTAAATCTGAATTATTCTTGCTTATGGTGTTGATATACTCAGAGAATTAGGTACCTTGCTCTTTAGTGTTTTGTAAAGCCGATAAGTTCTTTTAGTACGGGGTGGGTCCTTTCTCTCTCTCCCTTCAGAAAATAAAAAACTGGTTTAGAAAAAGTATTGAAAGCGTGACCTAGAAGTCCGTAATCATTGCCAAGCTATTAAACAAAAAGTAGTAAGTTTATGCTCTGTTTGGTATGGGCATTTTGAGAGAAGAGGTACTTGAGTAAATTGATTGATATACCATAGGTGATAATACATGTATCTGAACTTAATTGAATTTAAAGAGCTGGTTGATATGATTTGATACTTGATTGATTTGGGATTTAGAGTAGGAAACAAGTTTCTAAGTAGTTGTTTGACATTGGTGTCTCTTGGAATCGAAAATATGCTTATGGTTTTTGAGATTTTGTGAGTTTTTGTGTGGTCCATTTCAAACCTCTTCTCCAGATTAAATCTTGCTTTACTTGAGGACAAGCAAAGATCTAAGTATGGGGGAGTTGATATTACTCGGTTTTAATGCATAATAGTGGGCATTTGTGTTTCCTATTCTGCAGTATTCCGAGTGTCTTCATTTCATATTTGGTAAAATTTCAGGATTCTAGGTGTTCGGGTCGTGTTGGAGAAAAATGATGCATTTCATAAGTTTTTAGAAGATTTCAGGAGTTGCAGACAGAAGTGCAGGATCGTGCAGTTATTAGATCGATCGATAAAATGTATCAAGAGATGCACGATCGGGCAACATAGTTGCACGATCGGACATAAGTCCCTAGAAAAATCTGGAGAGCAAGATCGATCAGGCAAAGAAGAAGGTTCGGGCCATTTTATGAGTTACTCGATCGGGCAACCATGTGCCTGATCGAGCACATCCCCCGAAAAGAATATGAACTTTTCCAAATTTTCAATCAAGTCCTCAAGCTTATCCAAGTTTTACTTTTTTTAATTATTTTCCTTTTCAGCCTACAAATACATTGTGTTTTAAGTTTTTAAAATTAAGCTTTATTTTTATTTTGGAGAGAATTACTTAGGGAGAGAAGATTCAAACCTTGTATTTGGAGAAGATTTCTGAACCCTTTCTATATATCTCTATTTGTTATATTATGTGTTCTTCAATGATATTGATTTGTCTTTGCTTGTCAATGTCTGAGTAGTTCACTAGTTAGGTTTTAGGGTTTCCCAGGGAAATCAGGTTTGGTTGTTAGATTTATCATAAGGGGATAACTATTGTTAGGTTCTTTGTCTAGACTTGTTATTAATGCATGAATTATATTGGCAATCTAGTTTATTGATATTAGACTAATAAACACAAAGAGATTTGGTTTAGAAGTTGGATATAGTCTAGATGAAAAAGTGTTCTTGCTTGCGAGATTATTGTCTTGAATGCTTGTGAACAATTGAATCTGAACTATAATGCATGATCAATTATTTAAAAGATAGCGAGAGTTTGTTTCTGATAATTTGAGCATATGGTTTAATACTCCGAGAGGAGATTATTCCATCATTGTCTTTCATGTTAAGAACTATTTTCAAAGAAAATCCCTGAATGATAATATGATTTTTAAACCTGACTACATGTGGATTCTTTGATGCCTGACTCTTTTATTTCATAGTTTAAAACTGTTTTCAATCTACTGTTTTGATTACGATCACAACCAAACTTGATTATTTCTTCTTTAGCTTGATTCGAAATTTAACTTAAACGTGTACTTTCTAGCTTCTATGGGATTCAACCCTATACTTTACAACATTGATCTGTTCTCTGCACTATTAGTTTTAGGATCTAAATTCTAGACCTATCAACGTCCCAAACACCTAAAGTCCTGAAAAATGCTAAAAACACAAAGAAAATTATGGAATAACCCCAAATAGTAGGTATAAATACCCAAAATAAAGTGTTAAAACCAAGTGATATCAGTAGACCTCTTGGGTATCACTTGTGACAGCCTACCCATCTGCTATCTTGGACATCCACTCACCACTAAGCGCCTGACTCATTATGACGTCTCCCCACTTCTTGACCGTATTCGGACTCGAATTTTTTCTTGGTCAACTAAGTTATTGTCTTTTGCTTGCAGTTTATAACTCATTAAATCGGTAGTGATAAGCACACTTACCTTCTGGAAATCTGCTTTTGGGCTACCTAAACGTTGTCTTCGTGAAATTGAAGATTTATGCAGCAACTACATGTGGTTGGGCTCACCTACAAACAATCACATGTCAAAGCTCAATTGGATGGCTATCTACACTACATGTAATATGGATGAATTTTAATTTTTTTCTCTTTCTTTCATGCATGAACTCTCTTATTCTCTTTATATTCTGTTTGTAAAACACTTTAGAAACTCATCAAATATTTTATGAAACAGTTTTGAGTTTTGGATCCTTGAAAGTGTGTAATATCTTTCAAGTTCTGCTGGTGTGTAATATCCAGTATGTGTTTGGCCTTGGTGTGTAATATAAAAAATTGTTTCAAGTATTTGATGGTGTGTAATATCAAGTATAGCATCTAGGTTCTTAGTGCGTAGTATCTAAGTTCCTCTTCAAGTATGTCGGTGTGTAATATCCAAAAACATCCTTTCTATTAGTGTGTAATAACCAGAGGCTCCTTCCAAGTCTGTTGGTGTGTAATAACCAGCAGCATCGTTCCTTGGTGTGTTATATCTAAGGATCCATTGGCGTATCAAACGACTTCCCCATGTTTTTTGTGTGTGTTTCTATTCACTCCAGTATGTTTCAGAACATCTTCTACAATACATTTCACATTCATCCATCTTCCATAGTCCATCCAGTTCCTTTCCAGCCTTTAAAGTGTGTTGCATTTCTTAGGATATTCATATCAAATGGTATCAGAGCCACTTTGAAGGGTTTGGTGTTGATAAAAGAGAGAGTATCTCATTGTGCATTTATTTGACTCTTTAACTTTTGTTTTGTCCATTTAAATCACGTGTGAACATATCATTACAAAATTGTTTTACGTGATATTTAGGACTGTGATTAAGTGAAAAAAAAACAAATTTGCTGTCTTGAGTCATTAGATATTGATCTATTGTTGAAAGAAAACGAATTTGATTATTATTATTCTACTGAATTTTTATGAAAATTTGTTTTGTTGCAGAATTGTGCTGAAACTGTTCTCTGTGTTATTTATGAATAATATAACTCTTTTATAAACATAAGTTGATCCATTCTAAGCAAGAATAATAGTTATTGAATTATAGAATTTGTTTTGACCTCATAGCATTCTGATTTGAATTTACTTGTGAGAAATCAATGCTAGTTGATTGTTTTGTTGTTTGTGTATGGTACAATGGTTGAAAACAATGAAGGGGAGGGTAGTAACAACAACAAGCTGTTTTTGGAAGATTTAACACCCACCTTTAGGAATATGATGAGAGAACAGACTGAACAGTTGAATGCACAACTATATACACGAATGAATGAAATGCAACATGAGTTTTATCAAATGTATTGCCAAGAATCTGATCATAACATGCCAAGAAGGCAACATAGAATGCACAACCAACATGCTAGAGATAAGGATACTAATAATTACTATGACGAAATAAATGTTACTTCTCAAGGCAGCCTTAGAAGACAAAGACGTGAAAGAGAAGAAAGAAAGTAAAGGCCTAACCACTTCGAAGGAATCAAACTTAGAATTCCAGCATTCAATGGTACAAACAATCCATATTCTTACATGGAGTGGGAGAAGAAAATAGAGATGATGTTTGATTGCCATGACTGCGCTAAGATCAATAAAGTAAGAGTGGTAGCAACTGAATTCCATTACTATGCCTTGCGTTGGTGGAATCAATTGGTGACATCTAGGGGAAAATGGAGAATATCTACTTGAGAGGGCAGAATTGAAAGCCATCATGGAAAAACATTTGTACCAAGCCATCACCATAGAGAACTACACTAGAAACTGAGGAGACTTGTGCAAGGAAATAGAAGTGTTGAGGAATACTTTTAAGAATAGAATCACTTATAATAAAGGCCGATGTACAAGAGGATAGAGAAGCAACCATGTCCAGATTTTTAGGGGGGGGGGGTTAAACAGAGAAGTTCAGGACTATATCGAGCTTCAACACTATGTGAAATTAGAGGAGATGCTACAAAAGGCAATTCTTATTGAGCAGCAACTTAAAAATAAGGTTCATGGGAAATTAAATTCCAAAACAGGTTATAGCAGCCTAATTATTCAAAAGACAACATGCCTTATCAAAAGGATTCAAGACCAAGTATTTCTGCATCAAAAGAAGAAGCTAAAAAGAATCCTAATATGTTCAGAGATAAAAGCAAGGCTATTGCTAACCCAATCAGAAGCAAAGATTTAAAATGCTTTAAATGTCATGGAAGAAGGCATTATGATTATGAATGCACCAACAAGAAGGTGATGATTCTGTTTGGATAATGGGGAGGTAGAATCTAAAGATGAGCATCAAAAAGTACATTATGAATCTTCTTAAGATTATGAGGAACCGTCTGCAAATGGAGAATTACTTGTGACAAGAAGGAAATTAAGTGCACAATCTAAAGAAGAAGAAAATGTGCAAAGAGAAAATCTGTTTCATACAAGATGTCATGTGCACAACAAGGTATGTAGTCTCATTATTGATGGGGCTAGTTGTACTAATGTTTCTAGTACCACCATGGTTCAGAAGCTAACTAGGAAGCATCCTAAGCCTTTTATGCTTCAATGGCTGAATGGAAATGGTGAAATGAAAGTCAGCATCCAAGTTATTATTCATATATGCATTAGTAAATATGAAGATAAAGGCTTGTGTGATTTCTTACCTATGAAAGCTGAACATATACCACTTGGAAGGCCATGGAAATCGGACAGATCGTAATCCATGATGGATTCACTAACCGTCATTCCTTTGCATTCAAAGGCAAGCAATTCACATTGCTTCCAATAACTCCATAATAGGTATACAAAGACCAATTGCAGTTGAAACAAAGGGAGGAAAAGGTAGAAAACGTAGCCAAACATTCTATCTTTTTTATTTATTAAATCTGGTGAGGTAAAAAGAGTTATACATTCTATTTAATCTATGCTTATGTTTATCTCTAAATAAGCTTTGGCTAACATCACTAACCATGCACACGTTCTATTGAGTGAGATAAAATCTGTTTTACAGGATCATAAAGATGTTTTCCTAAAGAATTTCCTAAAGGCTTGCCTCCAGTTCGTGGAATTGAACATAAAATAGACTTTGTGCCTGGAGCAACACTTCCTAATAGGCCAGCTTATAGAACTAATTCTATAGAAACAAAAGAGTTACAAAAACATGTCGAGGAACTCATGGAGAAGGGATACATTACAGATATCATGAGTCCTTGTGTTGTTCCTGTTTTGTTGGTACCAAAGAAAGATGGCACATGGATAATGTGTGTAGATTGCAGAGCCATTAATAACATCATTGTAAAGTATCGCCACCCTATTCCTAGACTTGATGATATCATATATGAGTTGCATGGGTTTAAATTCTTCTATAAGATAGATCTTAAAAGTGGTTATCATCAGATTAGGATGAAACAAGGGGATAAAACTACATTTAAAACTAAGCATGGTTTATGAATGGTTATTAATGCCATTTTCGCTTACTAATGCACCTAGTACTTTCATGAGATTAATGAACCATGTTCTTACAACATTTATAGGCTATTTTTTGGTAGTTTACTTTGATGACATCCTGATTTATAGCAAGAGTTTAGAGGATCATGTACAACATATATAATTTGTTTTAGATGTTCTTAGAAAGGAAAAACTCTTTGCTAATTTAAAGAAATGCGCTTTCTGTACGGATACATTTGTCTTCTTAGGTTTTGCTGCAAGTGCAGCATGTGTTAAAGTAGATGAAGAAAAGATTGAGAAAATCAAAGAATTGCCAAGTCCCAAATATGTAGGTGAAGTGGGGAGCTTTCATGGGTTGGCTGTATTTTATAGGAGATTTGTGAAGAATTTCAGCACACTGGCAGCCCCATTGACTGAACTAAGCAAGAAGAATGTAGGATTCAAATGGGGGGGGGGGGGAACAAGAAGATGCATTTCAGAAGCTCAATGATAAACTAACTGAGGCACCATTGCTTATATTACATGATTGTCTTAAAACGTTTGAAACCGAATGTGATGCATCATGTATATAGATTAGAGTTGTGCTTATGCAAGAACATAAGCTCATTGCATATTTTAGTAAGAAACTTGGAGGAGCTATGCTGAACTATCCAACATATGAAAAGAAGATCATGCATTGGTGAGAGCTCTCCAAACTTGGCAACATTACCTCTGGCCAAAGGAGTTTGTGATCCACACGGATCATGAGTCATTGAAACATTTAAAGGGCCAAGAAAAACTGAACAAGAGACATGCCAAATGATCATAATTCATTGAGTCATTTCCTTATGTTATCAAGTACAAAAAAGGTAAAGATAACATTGTTGCTGATGTATTAACAAAGAGGTATACTTTATGAAAACAAGTTATGTGTGCCAAATTAATCTTTTAGAGATTTTTTTGTCAGGAAATCGCATGGAGGAGGCCTTGTGGGTTATTTTGATATTGCTAAAACTATTAAAGTGATGCAGGATCATTTTATTGGCCACACATAAAAAGAGATGTTGAAAGTATCTATTCTAGGTGTGTAACTTGTAAGAAAGCCAAATCCACAGTCCAACCACACGGTTTGTATACACCTTTAGCTATACGTACTCATCCTTGGAATGATATATCTATGGATTTTTTTTATTGGATTGCCTAGGACTAGGACTGGTAAGGATTCTGTATTTTTGGTTGTTAATAAATTCTCTAAAATGGCTCATTTTATAGCTTGTAACAAGACTGATGATGCTATGAATTTTTCTAATTTGTTCTTTAAGGAGAGTACATATTCATGGCATGCATAGGACCATAGTTTCATATAGAGACATTACATTACTCGGTTTTGATGCATAATAGTAGGTATTTATGTCTTCTATTTTGCATTATTCCGAGCGTTTTCCTTGCAAATTTGGTACATTTTTAGGATTCTAAGTGTACCGGTCATTTTGGAGAAAAATGATGCAATTCAGAGAAAATCATAAGAATTTGGCTAAGTGGCAGAATAAAGAGCTTGATCGATCGCTACTAGATGGATCGTGCACTTTTTATGACAAAGAAAACCACTAATATGAAGAAAAATCGGTCCCATTAAGGATCGGTCGAGAAAATGCTCCTAGAATATTTCATATCAAGAGCTCGATCGTGCACCACAAGAAGGATCGAGCAGTTTTGTGAAGAGATCGATCGATCCCTAGGGAGATTGATCGATCCGTACATCCGAAGAAGAAAGAAGAGTTTCCATATTTTTCACTTTTGGTCCTCAAACCTATCTTTTATTTTGTTTCTTAATTATTTTCTTTTTCCTAAATTTTATAAGCATTGTGGCTTGCATTATTTTCTTTTTACACTTATTTTTATTCTAAGTTTTTGCTGAGGGAGACAAATCAGAACCATGTATTTGGGAGAAGTTTCTCTGAACCCTTGTTTAATATCTATTGTTGTTTAATGATTATGAATTCTTATTTAATATTGATTTGTGTTTACTTTTTAATGTCTGAGTAGTTCTCTACTTAGGTTTTAGAGTTTCCCAGGGAAACCAAGTTTGAATGTTAGGATTTAACATAAAAGATTGAAATTGTTAGGTTCTTAGTCTAGACTTGTTCTTAATGCTTTAATTAGATTTTCCATCTAGTTCACTGATATTATGTTGATAGACGCAAAGAGATTTGGTTTAGAGATCTGATCTAGTATAGATGAATAAGTGTTCTTTCTTGCGAGAGTATCGTCCTGAATGCTTATGAACAATTGAATCTGAACTTAATACTTGATTAAATTATCTAAACACGACGAGAGTTTATCTTTAGTTATTCGAACATATGGTTTAATACTTCGAGAGAAGATTATTCTATTGTTGTCTTTCATGTTGAGAACTATTTTCAAAGTAAAATCTTGTTTGTTAACCGAAGTTTTTAAACTTGATAACCTATGGAATTCCCTAATGCATGACGTCTTTTATTATTATTTTACTTCTTTTATTTTAGTTATTGCTTTTATTCAGTTACAACCCATCTATTTTATCTGTCTTAGCTTGATTCGATATTAAAACTGAAAGTGTGCTATCTGGTCTCTGTAGGATTCAATCCTATTTATGCTACTGTGATATGTTCTCTAGAGTGTAGTTTAGGAATTAAATTCTCTCTCTATCAAGACACTAAGTTCATAAGTTAGTTTTAGTAAACATTGTGGAGTAAATTAGGTACTAAACTGTTGTTTTGTACTACTTGTCACCCGCAATCTGATGGGAAAACTGAAGTAGTGAATAGAACTTTATCCACCTTGCTTAGAGCTTTAATTAAGAAAAACTTGAAAACTTGGAAAGAGTGTTTGCCTCATGCTAAATTTGCTTATAATCACGCAACACATTATGCTACTAAGTTTTCTCCTTTTCAAGTTGTTTATGGATTTAATCAGTGTTCTCCTTTGGATCTAATGCCTTTACCCTCGAGTGAAAGAACAAGCATAGATGGAGGGAAAAAAGCTGAATTAGTTAAACAAATTCATAAGTAATCTTAGGCAAAATCTGGAGGAAAAACTAAGCTTTATGCAAATCATGGAAACAAACGAAGACACCAGGTTGTGTTCAATGTTGGAGACCAAGTGTGGGTGTATCTCAGAAAATAAACGTTTCCAGCTGGAAAAAATCCAATTTAATGCCAAGGATTGATGGTCCATTCCAGATTATAAAGAAGATCAATGACAACTCCTACCTACTTGATCTGCAAGGTAAGTATAATGTGAGTAATTCATTTAATGTTTCTAATCTTGTCCCTTTTATTGCAGATGAAACAGATTTGAGGTCAAATTCTTTTCAAGAAGGGGAGGATGATGTGATCCTCGAAAGAAATGCATAAGGATATGGACAAGGAGCTGAACTTGAATTTGTACCCGATGATGCATTGGAAATTCAAGCTGGACCAATGATCAAGGACAAAGAAGCTTGTTGGAGCTATGGAGTTTCTCTTTAATCAATCTTGGAACATTTCCACTGATTTAGTCTTGAATGAGATACAAACAACTATCACATGCATTCTGAAAGAAAGTGAGAATCAAAAACCTAATCCATGGTGGATTAATTCGAGGTTGAAGATTTGAGAGACAATTGTGAGAGAGGAAATGATTTTCATTTCATAATTATTTCAGCGGCCATTACATAGATTATATAGGGATCTCTAGACAAACATAGGATCACCTAAAAATAGTAACAATCTAATTACCTAGGTGAAACAAATTGAATCTTGGTAAAAAGGCAAAAGCATTTTTCGCACATGCGTACGATCTGTACGCGGGACCACTAGCCGTTATCGCATCTTTTTGAGCCAACGGTGAGATCCTCGGCCAAACTAACGGTCATCATATGAAGTTTAGAATCTTCTATGCTTCAAATAGCTCAAGTTGATCCGGTTTGGTAGTCGGATCCTGAGTTTTGGCCGAGAATCCTTATCTTCGGGAAATATGCGCATGTTTTGAGTGAACCATGCGCATATACATCTTCCGGTATGATCGTCAGTATATATCGGCTCGGATCTCCTTCGTTACTTTGCATTGTCCATCGTTCCTAGCCTAGTTTCTCGTATCCGTTTACTAAGCCTTATCTGGATAGTCCACATTGTTCTGATGTCTCGATCCACGCATCTGATTACCCGATAAGGCCCGATAAGGCCCGATTGCTTGTGTGGCTTGTTCCATCCTAATGCCGATAATGTGTATGTCCTGATAGCTTGACTATGCGCATCTTTACTCGTACTGTTCCGATTGTCCGCATGTCCACATAGCTCGACCATGGACATTTTTACTCGAACTGGCCCGATTGTCCTTAAGGCTCGGTATGCACATTCTGATCATGCACATTCTCACCCGGCTTGGTCCATAATGCGCATGTCCCATGATGAATGGTTAAACTTGGATCCGTGAAGTCCAAGCCTCATTAAAACCTTTAGAGAGAAAACAACTTGGGATAAAACTCCCTAAGGAAAAAGAGTACAAGGCTCCACGGTAGAGGAGTCTTACTCTTTTCCAATGCTTGTGAGTCCTAGTCTTTCATATAAGGACTCACAAACTTTGGTGTTGGCCGCCTCCAATGCTTGGAGCCAAACCTTGCAAAACATCAGCCAGTTGGTCCGAGCTTCTAGTATAGCACGAAAGAATAATTCCTAGCTCCACTGCCTGCCTCACTTTATGGCAGTCTACCTCAATGTGTTTTGTTCTTTAGAAGACATTGTTTGAAGCAATGTGGATAGCTGCCTCGTTGTCACAATGCATGGTAATAGGCTTGATTTTCTTGATACCCATATCCTTTAGAAGAACCTTGAGCCAAATCAACTCGTTTGTGAGTTTCCTCATGGCCTGGTACTTGACTTTTGTGCTTGAACATGAAACAATCTTCTACTTCTTGCTTCTCCATATCACAAGGTTCCCACCAATAAAGGTGCAACATCCGGTGGTATATATTCTATCATTTCTATCACCGGCCCAATCCGCATCACAATAACCCACTATTTCAGTGTTGTTGTTGTGTTCCATTCAAACACCTTGATATGGAGTTCCTTTTAGATATCTTAGGATCCGGTCTATCATGTTCCAATGGTGCATCTTGGGACTTTGCATGTCCTGGCTCACCTTGTTCACAGCAAAGCAAATGTCATGTCGTGTAATTGTTAAATAAATCAACTTACCAATGATCCTTCTATATTTGTGTTAATCCTTGAATGGGTAGCTTCCATCCTCCCCCTCTCTCATGACTTTGTAGCCATCTTCAAGGGATGTTTTTCAAGGTTTGGCTCCAAGCTTTCATGTTTCACACAATAAGTCAAGAATGTATTTCCTTGGAGATAGAAAGAGACCTTTCTCATATCTACAAATCTCTATCCCTAGGAAATACATTAGTTTTCCCACGTCCTTAATATCAACTACTGATTTTAAATGCTCCTTTGGAAGTTGAATACCTACCTTGTCATCCCCTATGATGATTATATCATCAACATAAATGAGGATGATAACCTTACCTCTTTGGCAGGATTGAATGAAGAGTGTGTGACTCACCTTCTGATTTGTTGAACCCTTTTGATATGAGGGTTGAACTTAGTTCATGATACCATGCCCGAGGTGATTGGTTAAGGCCATAAATGGCCTTGTTAAGCCTAAGTACTTTCCATTGGCCAAGTGTAGCTTCAAGACCAGGTGGCGGACGCATATAGACTTCTTCTTCTAAGTCACCTTGAAGAAAAGCATTCTTCACGTCCATTTGTCAAAGATCCCACTTTAGATTTGTGGATATGGCCATGATAACTCTGACCGTGTGAAACTTTGCAACCGGGGCAAATGTATCTAGATAGTTTTCACCATAAGTTTGGGTGAAGCCTCTAGAAACTAACCTAGCCTTATGCCTTTCAATGTCCCCATTAGCCTTATACTTTATGGTAAACACCCACTTAGAAGTCACTGCCTTCTTGCCTTTTTGAAGGTCTACCTCTCTCCAAGTGTTGTTGTGATCCATGGCTGTAAGTTCATTATCAATTACCATTCTCCATTCTTTGGTTTCAATAGCCTCATTGTATGAACCCGACACTTGGGATTGATCCATCTTGCTAGTAAAGACTTGATGGCTCTTGGGAAAGTTTTTCATTGAGCAAAAATTTTGAATTGGGTGAGCTACTGCCTCATTATTGTAGTAGACTCTAGTGTTTTTCCTATTCGAAAGAGGATACTTTATCCTTGTGCTTCTCCTTAGGATTGGTTCCTCTCGTTCTATTATGGGCTCTGGTTCTTGAACCAATCCATCCAATCCATCTTGGTCATGATCATGAAAAGGTGAATCTTGAGTCGTTTCTTCATTTGGCCCGACCTCTTGTGATTCTGATGAAGATTCATCTTTATGCCCCTCTTCATGGTCAAGGTGGATAGGAGCTTGGTTTGGTGTAGTTTGGTCATTGTTGGCCAAAGGTGTGCTTGTAGCTACCCCAAGGTTTTCCAAGATCCTTTTTAGATTTTTGGCCCTATCCGAGCATGATGTAGAAAGATCCTTTAGATGATCCCAATTCTTCTCATCATAGTAGGTTTTTGTTTCCATAAACTTTACATCCCTTGATACTAGGACTTTCCTTGTCTCGGGAACGTAGCATTTATACCCCTTCTGGTTATGTGAGTACCCAATGTACATGGCTCTTGTACTCTTGGCATCTAGCTTAGTTCGTTGGTCACCTGGTATGAACACAAAACAAACACAACCAAAGACTTTTAGATGTTTTAAAGATGGTTTATGCTTGTTAAGAATTTGAAAAGGGGAGATATTTTGGAGATTTTGTGTTGGAGTTCTATTGATGAGGTAGCAAGCTAATGTGACCGCATCACTCCAAAACCGCTTGGGAACATTCGCATGGAACATCAAGGACCGAGCAATTTCCATTAGGTGCCTATTCTTCCTCTCGGCCACTCCATTTTGTTCTGGAGTGTAGGGACAACTCGTTTGGTGGATTATGCCTTGCTAATTTAGGTGTTCCTTGAAAAAGTGGCTAGTATATTCCCCTTCATTATCCGATATGAAAATTTTAATTTTAGAGTTAAAATGGTTAGCAATATACGATTGAAAGTTTACAAAGGCTTCAAATACTCTATCCTTAGATGGAAGTAATGTAAGCCAAGTATACTTAGATTTATCATTAATGAATGTTACAAAGTATTTATTGTTTTCTCTAGATATGCAAGGTTAGGTCCAAACATCCAAATGGATAAGGTTAAAACAATTTTCATACATGGAATTAGACTTAGGAAAAACCAATTTGCAATGTTTACCCAAAATACATGCTTCACAAGTTTCATTAGCAAAAGAAACATTAGGCAACATAAGTTTCAAAGCCCTTGCATGAGGGTGACCTAGTCTAGTATGCCATAACATGTCATTAGATGGTTCAACATAAGATGAAAAAACAGAAGATAGAGATAGAGTGGAAGAATGCTTGACGTCTTCAAGTACATAGAGATCTTCTTTAGTTCCTCCCATACCAAGGATATCACTTGTCTTAATATCCTGAAACCAAACTTCATTAGGCCCAAATATCACATTACAATGTAAATTATTTGTTACTTTCTTAATGGATATAAAATTAGATTTGAATGATGGCATAAAGAAAGCCCTAGAGTCTTTGTTAAACAACCTAAGATTGCCTACTCCTCTAATAGGTATCTTGTCACCATTTTCTATTATCACATTTCCTAAAGCCGGTTCCAAGTTCTCAATAAGATCAATGTTACTAATCATATGGTGTGAAGCACCCGAGTCTAAGATAAGGCATTTATCTTTATATTCAACTTTAAAAGATTTGGCCACGACATTACCCAACATGTTACCGGATTTGGATGCATCTTTGAGCGCTTTGATCAATGCATCAAAATCCTTTTTGCTCATATACTCTTCTTCTTTCCTTGCGGATGAAGCTTTGTAAGTTACTAGTGCCTTAGAGTCGTTTCCTTCCTCTTGAGCTTGGTTTGAGCCTTCTCTATCTTCATTAGCTTTATCTTGAGCTAAGTTGGCTTTTGGACCCAAGGCTTTGAACTTCCCATCTCTAGTTTTCCGTAGATGAGGATGGAGAAACCAGCATTTCTCTTTGTTGTGGCCTTTCTTTTTGCAATGTTCACAGAACACATTTGCCTTCTTGTCATCCTTGTAGAACCCTTGATTAGCTACTGCCACATCTTTACCGGCTGTGTTTGCCATCACGAGCTCCTTCTTTCCATTGAACAATTCGTGTGTTCCTTGCTCCCTTTGTATTTGGGAGCACACATCCTCAAGACAGCCAAGTTTATCTGCCCTTAGGATGTGTTTTTCCAAGTCTTTGTAGCTTCCATTTAGATTCAATAGCAATCCAAAGACTTTATCTTGTTCCCTTCTCTCGCTTAAGGTAGATGGATCAAGAGAAAAGGGTTGGAGCATTTCTAACCCTGCCCAAAGTGCCCAAAACTTCCCAAAGTAGGAGTTTAAGTCCATATCCTACTGCTTGAGATCACTTATATCCTTCTTGACCTCATAGACTCAGCTTAGATTGGACACATTCCAAAATACTTTGTTAAGAGTGTCCCAAAGATCTTTGGCAGTTTCGCAATTTGAGTATACTTCAAGTAACGATGGGTCAAGGGAGGTTTGCATAATACCTAGGACCATTTGGTCCTCTTGGAACCATTGATCTTCTTCGGTAGAGTCTTCCTCCATGTCTTCCTTGACCTCTTCGGCTTCGGGTTCATCCTCCTTTGGTTCCATAGGTTTCTTCTTCTTAGTGATAGGACCAGTTCTTGTGAGGTGGTTGATTAAACCTTTTCCTCCAAGAAAGATCTTGAGAGTCCTTGCCCGTATGAGGTAGTTGATGCCTTTCAAAACAACCGGAACACTAAGAACTTTCTTGTTTTCCACGATTTCTTCGGAAAAGATTAAAACTTTATAAAAAAGACTCGAACTTTGTGAGAAAAGATTGGATCTTTGAAGATAAAAAGAGTAAAAGAGTGAGAAAGATTAATACAACTAAGATTTGACAGAGATTATACGCGGAAGAGATTAGGTAGTCGGAGCTTATTGCTCTGATACCATGAAAGAAAGTGAGAATCAAGAACCTAATCCATGGTGGAGTAGTTCGAGGTTGAAGATTTAAGAGAGAATTGTGAGAGAGGAAATGATTTTCATTTCATAATTGTTTCGGCAGCTATTACATAGCTTATATAGGGATCTCTAGAAAAACCTAGGATCGCCTAAAAATAGTAACAATCTAATTACATAGGTGAAACAAATCGAATCTTGGTAAAAAGGTGGTGTGTAATGCGCATGTCCCAATAGCTCGACTATGCGCATCTTTACTCGAACTGTCCCAATTTTCCGCATGTACCGATAGCTCGACCATGCGCATCTTTACCAGAACTGGCCTGATTGTTCTTAAGGCTCGATATGCACGTTCCAATCATGCGCATTCACACCCAGCTTGGTTCGATTGTCCGTATGTCCCGATATGGTTGTTCCGATAACCGACCATGCACATTCTCACCTGAATTGGAACGATTGACCGTATGGCTCTATATGCTTGTTCCAATAACTTGTGATCCACGTCTTTGGCCTATGCTCATATTTTCACCATTTTTTCCAATTTTGATACTTTGGCTTGGGCAAACTCCCAAGTCTCAACACATCAAAGCTAAGATTGATCAACAAATGGGTTAGTGTATCTATTTGTACTCTTTTTTCCTGCTTTGTTTTTATCCTAATGGGTTTTCCAAAGTCGTTTCTTAATGAGGCAGATGGATCACTACATTTTTTGATAAAATGAAGTACAATTAAAGAGGAGCATGGTCCAACACTTATACAAGTCTAAAAGAGCCTATTTGGAGTGTTTAAATCATCTTAATCTCAAGGACAACATTTAATGGAGTATCATTCTCTCTCTTACATGCAATATGGACAAATTTTGATGTTTTCTCTTTTTTTCATACGTGAACTCTCTTATTTTCTTTATATTCTGGTTGTCAAACACTTAAGAAACTCATCCAATCTTTTATCAAACAGTTCTGAGTTTTGGATCCTTGAAAGTGTGTAATATATTTCAATCCCATCTTTTATAAACAGTCCTAACTTTTAGGTCATTGAAAGTATGTAATATATTCAAGTGTTTCTGGTGTGTAATATCTAGTACGTGTTTGGCCATGGTGTGTAATATCCAATGTTGTTTCAAGTCTTTGATGGTGTGTACTATCTAGTAGAGCCTATGGGTTCTTACTGCGTAATATCTAAGTTCGTCTTCAAGTCTGTTGGGGTATAATATCCAGCAACATCATTTCCTTTGGTGTAATATCCCCCAGCATCCTTTCCTTTGGTGTGTAATATCCAGATGATACTTCCAAGTCTGGTGGTGTGTAATATCTAGAAGTATCATGATTTCTCTGCATTTTACATGTTTTAGGAATTCATTTATCATCATTCTAGGTTCATTTAGTTGTCAATATGTTGCATTCATTGGCAATCTTAGTAACTTTACATTTTTAGATGGTTCTGCATTAGCATTTCCGTACATGTGCATATTGGAGATGTTTTAGGTACTTAGGGAACATTCTTGGACAATGGAATCAACAAGAAAGGAAAGGAGTGCTGAAGTGGCTAAGTGATTCGGTTTTTAGATCTAGCCAAGACTCATCGAGCCATGACCAAGTCCTCATCGAGTCTTGAAGAATTCCACATCAAGCCAAGACCATTCCAATTTCCATGACCAACTCGAGCACATCTCGATCTAAAGCCAAGCCAAGACCAGGGCAAGTGCCGCGACCAACTCGAGCACCTGCTCCACCACCAACTCGAGCACCTGCTCCACCGCCAACTCGTGCACCTGCTCCACCACCAACTCGAGCACCTGCTCCACCACCAACTCGTGCACCTGCTCCACCAGCATCTTGGGCTTGTCAGAAAGCTTACTTCCAGACCTACATTTTTCATGAAGAAATCGAGCCCAAATTCCTAAGGGAAAGGATTGAAAAGTTGTCATATTTGAAGAACATATAATCTGCCCGAGAAGTTCATCATGTTGATAGTCTATGATGCATAACTCTTTACCCATACGACCATTCTTTGTGAGCTTAGACTTTCTGGAAAGCTAACTTCAATGCACACAAATCTTATGAAGAGCTTGAGTCCAAAATATCACTGCAAATGCTTGTAAACATGCGGTTTCAACCTAGCATTCAAGCTCGGTCAATGAGCTCGATCACCAACTTGAGTTCAGCCCATCTGAAATGCTCAACTCGAGCCAGCCCATCCGAAGCCCAAATTGTTTGGTTTTTAGTGGGCTAGGGTTTTCCTAAATCCATATAAATACTTGAACTTGGATTTGACCAAAACTGATGCTTTTATATCTTTAATTTATGTTCTTGTTTTAGGTTTTTCCTTTGTTTTATGCTTTTGTATGTTCATGGGTGATCAAACATTATCTTTTAGTGAATCACATTTCTGTTTATGATATTTGTTGATTTATTATTGTTCTAGTTTAAGAATCATGAATATCTTGTGCATGTTGATCTTTCGTTCATGTTCTTCATTTTAAGTTTGATCTTCATGATTATCATACTCATTTCATGTTCAGGGTTGGGTCATCAGTTTCTTTATGTTCTTGCTGTTCTTGAGAGTTTGATCCTTCATCATCATTTCTGTTGCATCACTGTTTTCAATACTGGTCATTCTTACTAATTTCACCCTGATCTTAATGATTTGTTTAATTATTTCGTTTTCTGGGTTTTATGATTTCGTGTTCACCATGAGTAGCGAGTAGTTTTCTGGGTTTCTGAGGATGAGGTAGATTGGTGTTGATTCCTAAGCTTGATCATTCATAAATCCTTTTTATTTCATTGTTTCTAATACCTATTTCTCTCTGACCAATTGAAATTTGACCTTAGCCATTTCCATACCCATAAGGTGTTTGATGAAATGTCTGAACCAAATGATTTCAGAGATTTACATTCCTAGCCCAAGAGATTGGTTGTTTAGGATGTTAATTAAGTTAAATAGGTTGTTTTTTCATGCCTGCTATGTAGTGTTTCGTTAACAAGAGTTAGGTCTAGAATTACTTAGTTTGAGATCATTTATCAAGAGATTAAATTTGATCGTTTCTAAATCTATTGTCTAGGGATTAGCTCTTGCTTGAGGTATGTTAAACATCTAGGTTAATCAAGGAGGATCACTGATCAATTACCCCTATCCTTAGGAACTGTTGTTCTTTGATTGTTATTTACTATCATCTTCTCATCTGTTATCAGTTAACTTGCTATTTACTTGTTTAGCTATTTTACTATGCAAGATGGTTCAATTTTTCTGTTTTAGTTTCATCTTGTTCTACTTAGTTTAGATTGTTAGCTACTCTTTCCAAATATTTAGGCTTGACTTAATTGGATCTGATCGCATCTAGAATGGATAATAACTTCACCTTATATGCTGGTATCGGCCAACATGTGGTGAATAGAGGCCGATACGAAACATGCGTGAAGAGGACCGAGTGGGAGCAATCGTTAGACATGGCTCGATATGATAATATTGGCCAGTGTGTATCGGTTGGAAGTAACCGATGTGAAGCACGAAGAAACTGTATCGATAAGTGATTATCAGCCGGTTTGGCCGATATCGAGGGCACAAAGTCAAAAATAAAATATTGACCCAAACTTTTACTCATTTTGTTTTTGGGTTAACCAACTTGTTTTGGGTTTTAACTCAAATTTATTAGGAGAACTTTATAAGGTTTTCTAAACCTAATTTCTTTTTCTTAACTTTGATTTTCTTGAGAACTCTTTGTAATACTTTGATTCCCAGTTTGATTTTGTGTTGATTTCTTATTTTGATGGCTTTATTCTCATTAAATCTTTTTCTAATCATGATTAAACACATGCCTATCCTTAGATTTTGTGTTTTCTCAATGATTAGCGAGTAGTTCCCTTTTAAGCAAATAGTTAGGTATATTAGGGTGATTAGGTGATGGAATGTGATGTTTAGGATTTGGAACTCATAAATCTTCATGTAGTCGATGTTCTTAATTATAGGGTTGAATTGATCACTCAAATCTAGACCTTAGCAAAATTGTGCCTCAAAGGTGTTCGATGAAATTCCTGAACCAATCGTTGCAAGCTAAATGAGGCCTAACCAAGAGATATTTTTTAGTTATCTTAGTTGTTTAGCATAGATTAGATCTTAATGTTTCATAATTGTATGTTTATCCAAAGAGATTGTCTTAATAGCATGATTAGGGAAATGATTAGTGCCATGAAAGTGGATTAGTCTACATTTGAGAATCTTAGACCAAAGGTTAGCTTAATTAGTTAGTATTGAACATCACAAGATATCATTTGATCACCCGAATCAATAACATAGGCCATTTTCTTAGCCTTTATTACCGAATTTAAGTTTACAGTTTTAGTTGACTTTCTTCTTTATCTTGTTGACTTTTGCTAATTTGATTACTTTTGTTTATTTGAATGATACAAAACCATACCAACTATAATTGCTTAGACTAAACAAGATTCTAATAGGATTAGTGAATCAAGTGCATCTTGTTATTATGGATTTATTCTTAAGTACTTCAATTACACAAATAGACTTAAAATATTTGCATAGATAAGATTCTGCAAATTCTTGTTTATCAAATTGGCGCTGTTACCATTTTAGGATTTCACTTAACCATTAGTACTTTGAATTTGTTTGGGACTAAGCCCAATTTTCTCTTATTTTGCTAATCTTTTTAATTTCTTTTGTTTCTGCACTTCGGGTGTATGAACTTGAGAAGCAGAGGTCCTTGAGATTTGATTCTATTTGTTGAAGACAATTTGCTCTTGAACGCCAAAATAAAAGGACAAGATGCAAACAAGAACGTTCAGCTCATATTCGCCTCTTGGAACAACAACAATGTTCGCTGCAGCATTGGAGCTAACGATGCCCCCAAACGCTCATGCTCATCGTACAGGCATTCATCCACCACCGATTGCCAACAACAACTTCGAGATTAAGTCCAATCTCATCATTATGGTCCAGAATTCGAAGTTCAATGGTCTACCCATGGATGAACCTTTGGATCATTTAGAAAACTTCAGTATGTTGTGTGGTAATGTAAAGATCAATGGTGTAACAGAAGACACCTTCAAACTCCAGTTGTTTCCATTCTCTTTGGTAAAAAAGGCTCATTCTTGGGAGAAGAATGTACCCACTGCTTCAGTGGAAACTTGGGACCCTTGTAAAAAGGCGTTTCTAACCGAGTTTTTCTCCACCTCCAGAACTTCAAGACTCAGAAACGAGATTTCAGGTTTTGTTCAGAGAGGAACTGAATCCTTAGGGGAAGCATGGAAACGTTTCAAAGGCTACCAGCTCCAATACCCACATCATAACTTCTCAGGAGAGAGCCTACTCAGTACTCTTTATAGAGGTCTTGCTCCAAAATATTTATTTAGTGCTGGCCGATAGATTTATAAGAGTCCCAATTGGAATGCTAGAAGATCTCACAGTGAGATTACGAAACACTGGAGTTTCAACTGATTTTGTAGTCTTAGATAGGTAGAAGGAACCACAAAATCCACTCATCTTTGGAAGACCGTTCTTGGAAACCGCAAGAGCCATCATTGATATTAGGAATGGAAATAAAGACTTACACTTGGGCAAGGATCATGTGCAAAAATATGACAACAAGGAAATCATGACAAAACCAACTATTGATGGCCAAGTATACTATATGGACACCATGAATGAATTAGCCGATGAATACCTGGAAGAATTGGCTACATAAGATGCTTTTTAGTTGGCTTTGATGATTAAGTGTAATGAACAAAGACCTCTCAATGCTGAACTTGAATAGATGGGAGAAAGGCTCGATCCTGAGACCATAAAAGAAGAGATTGAGTTTGAAGAATTACCACACTTGGAACGACTTTGCATCAACTCTCTCCGAACTGAAAGAGAATCTAGCACTGGTAATTCTAACTCTGATGGGGATTGGAGTGAGCTCAAAGCTTCCAAGGACTATGTAATACCCCTGAAACTTTCCAACGTTGTATGATGTCAATCTTCTCTGATTTGATTGAGCATGTGATTGAAGTTATTATGGATGATTTCTCTATGTAAGGTTCTTCGTTTTCTGTGTGTTTATCTAATTTGTGCAGGGTTCTAAAAAAATGTGACGAGACTTATCTAGTGCTTAATTGGGAGAAATTCCATTTCATGGTTAGAGATGGGATAGTTCTTGGTCATCGGATTTTAGAGAATGGGATTAAAGTTGACAGGGCAAAGATTGATGTCATGACTAGTCTTGCAGCGCCGATTTATGTTAATGGGATTAGAAGCTTTTTGGGACATGCTGAATTCTATAGAAGATTCATCAAAGACTTCTCAAAAGTGGCTAGACCATTCACAAGGCTTTTGTGCAAATACATCAATTTCCATTTTGATGAAGAGTGTCTTGAATCATTCAAGAAGATCAAACATGATTTGATAAGTGCTCCCATTGTGCAATCATCGGATTTAGATTTTCCCTTTGAAATAATGTGTGATGGGAGTGATTATGTTGTTGGAGCAGTTTTGGGTCAAAGGAAAGGCAAGAAACTCCATGTAATCTACTATGCAAGAAAGACATTGGATGATACCCAAGTTAAGTATGCCACAATCAAGAAGGAACTACTAGCTATTATCTTTGCATATGACAAGTTTAGGTCTTAATTGGTTGGTTCCAAAGTCATTGTCTACATCGACCATGCTGCTTTGAGACACCTACTATCCAAGAAAGACGCTAAACCAAGACTTATGAGATGAATCATATTGCTTTAGGAGTTTGATCTTGAGATCAAAGACAAGAAGGGCATTGAGAATGGAGTGCCTGACCACTTATCAAGGTTGAGGATTGAAGACAAGATTCCTATTGATGATTCATTACCTAACGAGAAATTGATGTATATATCTTCATAGATAAACAAGCTGAAAAAGCTATAGATCCAGGTTATACTCTCGGGGAAGTTTCAGTTGCCGGGTGGAATGAACCATGGTATGCTGATATTGTCCATTATTTAGTATGTGAGCAAGAACCACCAGGTCTAGAAAGATATCAGAAGAAGAAGTTCTTGAAGGAGGTCACGAGATATTTATGGGATGAGCCATATCTTTATAGTTTGAACAAGGATGGGTTTTAAAGAAGATGTGTTGCTGAGGAAGAAGTTGAAGGAATCCTTCTACATTGTCATGGATCTTCATATGGTGGAAATTTTTGCAACTTTCAAGACAGGCTCCAAGGTTCTACAAGCAGGATTTTGGTGGCCAACTATGTTTAAGAATGCTCATAACTTTATCCTAAAGTGTAACTCATGCCAAATAACGGGCAATATTGGAAAGAGGAATGAGATGCCATAAAATCCAAATATGAAAGTGGAGATCGTTGATATATGGGGCATTGACTTCATGGGAACATTTCCTTCTTTGTATGGGAATAGTTATATCTTGGTAGCGATTAACTATGTGTCAAAATGGGTGGAACCCATTGCAAGTCCAACCAATGATGCTAAAGTAGTTCTGAAGATGTTTAAGAGCATCATATTTCCAAGGTTTGGCATTCCAAGAGTTGTCATTAGTGATGGAGGATCACACTTTATCAATAAAGTGTTTGAAAATTTGTTGAAGAAACTTGGAGTTAAGCATAAGGTAGCGACACCTTATCACCCTCAAACAAGCGACCAAGTGGAAGTATCGAATAGGCAAATCAAGGCCATTCTTGAGAAGACGGTTGGAACATCAAGAAAGGATTGGTCTACCAAGTTAGATGATGCCTTGTAGGCATATAGAACCGCATTCAAGACTACACTAGGTACAACTCCATTCAACCTTCTCTATGGAAAAGCTTGTCATCTCCCGGTGGAATAGAATATAAGGCTATATGGGCGGTTAAAATGCTGAATTTTGACATTAAGAGTGCCAAAGAAAAAAAGGGAGTTTCAACTTGGTGAATTGGATGAGATTAGACTTGAAGCTTATGAGAATGCCAAGATCTATAAAGAGAAGGCAAAGGCTTTCCACGATAAGAAGATTATTAGTATGGAGCTGGAAGTAGGTGATTTGGTTATGCTCTTTAACTCGAGGGAGAAGCTTTTTCCCGGAAAATTAAATTCAAGATGGTTGGGTCCTTTCACGGTTAAGGAAATCCGTCCATATGGGGCAATTTTTCTAAATAGAAAATATGGGAAAGAATTCACTGCAATGACCAAAGAGTAAAGCGGTATTTGGCTAATGAAGTTGTCAAAGTAAGGGATTCAGTGTCCCTTTCTGAACCACAACAAGCCTAAGCAAAAGCAAAGTCAAGCTTAGACACTTTAAAAAAGCGCACTTAAGAGGCAACCTTATGTTATCCTTTTTGTACATATCCTTTTTATTTTCTTTTCATGTTTTTAAAAATGTTTTAGGTGATTAGACTTTGGATCATGTTTTGATGAGTGTTTAGACACATGACTTTACTTACTTGGACGTTCATAAGTGGGAAAAGATATAGGGAAAGAAATTAGTAGAGAGTATCGGTCCACAGTATCGGTCAGATTGACCAATACTGATGCTGAATAATCTGTATCGGCCAAGTCAAACCGATACACACCTATCGGCCAACATGTATCGGTCTCCTCTGGTCGATACCATTCCTGAAGACTCTATACCGACCAGAACCTACCGATACAAGGAGACTGATACATCATTATCAGCATGTGAGTGTCGGCTTGTATCGGCCAATATGATTAACACAGACAGATATCGGCATATGCAACCAATACAGACAGCCAATACAAGCCTGAAAAGTTTGACCCTTAGCTCTGAAATTCGATTTTTTTGGTCAAATTTTTATATCCCACTTGGTTTACCCCAGTTTGGTGCGATTTTGACAAACAAAACTTAAGAGAATCTTATTCTCTTCTTTTCCATCGATATCTTCTCACTTTTCCTCAAGAGTTTACAAAACTTCTTCAAATCTTTTCATCTTGATTTCGATTTCTTTGCTTCTCGTTGCATTCAAATCGGTTTCTCATTATATTCTAGAGTAATCTTTGCTCCTTTTCTCCCAATCAAGCCAAGGTATGAACTCCAAACCCTATTTTCAGATTCACTATTCACCCAAGAGAGAAATTCAAATTTTCTCAAGTTTCATGAATGATTAGGTTTCTCTAAGCTTAGATAATTATTGGGTAATGGTTGTATGTTGATTTTCGAGATTCTTTGTTCACCAATTTGATTAATTTAGGAATTTTGGATTTAGGATTCTTGAGAATGGCATTAGAAAACGTTTGGAGGAATTGGTTGACTGTGGTTTCTAGAGTTCTTAGAAGATGTGTTTAAGTTAATTTAAGAGAATTCATTGTGGTTTTTGATTTCTACACTATAAAATCAATGATTCTCTAGCTTGGAAATGTATGGAAACTTAACACATGCTTTGATGTTGAGTTGTAAATGGTTTATAATGTTCACCAAGACATCTTGTGAATTGTTTGATGCATTACTCTCTTGAATTTGATTGTCTAAGATTAGAATTGAGAAAGGTTGATTGTGATTTAAATGGTTGTGAACATGTATAAATGATCTCCTTCTTTTACTAAATTTGTAGAGTTTGCAATGATGACGCGACAATATTCTAGAAGGCAAAAGGGAAAACATATCGCTAAGGCCACAAAGAAATCAACCAAACCAAAACCACCAAATGTGAGAAGCACCAAAGGACCGGTAATTTAGGACCCTAGTGAGACCTTTTGGGAAGATTTTCAGTCGCAATCGCATCCGAACCAACCTATTTCCGACGATTCCTCAGATGAAGAAACTCTGGTACAATCCGAACCTGACTCAAAATCTGATCAAGAAGAAATTCATGACTTTGATCCACCAAGGAACAAAGTAGAAATCAAGTGGGGAAGGTACATCGACAGGGCCATCTATCAAGGACATGTATGATCGGTTGATGGAGATGAAGTTTGTGCCTACTTTCTTTCCCGATCCAGATATCTTGACAACTTTAGGTATCTTGGATGATGTGCGGCTCATTCTGAAGGAGATGGGTATTGAGAAGATGTTGGACATGAAGTATGAAAGCTATCAGTGCCAAACCTGTTTGTTCTTAGCCTTGCTGGAGGTTGATTGGCACCGACAATTGATCACATTCATGGGTTGGAGGCGGCGAACCCATCTCTATGCTTTTAGTGATCTTGAAGAGATTTATGGTTTCTCGGCTAAGGGGATACAGACATTCATTATAGTCCAAGAGGAAACGAATCTCCATTGGAAAACACTTGGATCCGAGCAGTTATTTTCTGGAATAACTAAGAGCGCGATATCCACCATCCCGCCATATGGTACGTGCACAAGATTCTTTCAAACTCTATCTATGCGAGGAAAGAAGCTGGATCTATCCTCGACGGAGAATCTCAATTTCTCAAGTTTGGAGTTGCTCGGTTGGTGGAAAGATATTATAGGGAGGAAAATTATTTATCTAACTTGGAAGATGATCGACCGAGTCCCACGAAACTCTTCCTTGATCATTTGTTGATTATTTAGGACTGGGCGTGTAAGTTCAAGGATAAGAAACCTCACGTGACTGTCGGTGGTTGGATTACTCCGATATTCAAGCGGCATAAGTTGAAATGGGAATCCATGATTGTAGAGCCGAGATTGATGGATTTCTTGTATTTGGATCGCCTTGGTTTTCTTTCAGGAAAGCGTGACGGGAAGTTCGCTTACAAGTATAATTTGAGGCATAGAAAAGTAAGAACATCTTTGTTACCCAACCCAAAGATCACACGTTTAGAAAACGATTGAGGCAACATCAGGTTTCAACCAGGGGCGCGAGACTATGATGACTCGGCTTCTTGGCTGCCACTTGAGTCGATTACCATGACACGGAAGCAAGCCACTAGAGCTCCTAGTCCTCCACATCACCATCCCACTATGCAACGGGAATAAGAGATTGTCTATGATCAAGCTTGCTACTACACCCTACTCCTTAACTTGCCGCTTCAACCAGGACCGTTAAAAAGATATTTATTTGGCTCATCACAATATGAGCCGTTGGGGCAAGTACCAGGACCGCACTCTGAAAAAAGTGGTAGAGGAGCTCTGGAACCTCAAGAAACTAGTGAGGAAAGGCTTCAATCGTGCGAGTTGTGGTTCACACAACACTCTCAGACATCAACCGTGACCCTGGGATTTGAATATGGTAGTAACTAGGGAGGATCTTCTACAAAGACTCAGCAGTCAGAGAGCAACGTGCAACCTATGCGCCCTCCATCACGCTCCTGCACACGCCTGCTCCCACAACAATATAAACACCAACCTCCACCTTATACCTCAGACACTGAGTCGCCCACATTCTCATCAGACGACTACGGTGCCAACAACGGTACCAGTCACTACTAGGTACACTCCTTTATACTTTGTACATATCACATTTATATTTTCTTTCTTCATTTTGTCCCTTCCTCCATATTTTATTTCACACAAGGGACTGTATGCTTTAAGTTTTGGGGAGGGACCTTAGCTAATCTAGTTTTGATTTTATTTTTATCATTCATTATTGCACTATTAATAGTTAAGGTTTATCAAAATCCATAAAAATCAAAAAATTTCAAAAATCAAAAAAATGCATTGCATTTAGTCTCATTTAGAAGTTTGCATTAGGTTGCATTTTCATAGGAAAAAAATGATGAATTTTCCTTGTAAATATGTTGCTTTGTTAATTGATGTCACTGTCCCATTTATTAGTTGTCTATTGCTCGTTAGTCAAATCGGAACTAAGATTCACCCTTGCTTGGAATGTGAAATTGCATGATCTTTACCATTCTGAAAGATGCTGTGATCTGAAGTTTGTCTCTATCTATTAAAACCTAAACTTGAATTTCAGTTATCATGTTTGTGCATTGGATTTGAACTCATGGATAGAGTATACATACTTAGACTATCTTTCACCATTTTACCACTCTTGTTTGTCCAAGTAGATTTCCCACCGAATACCAAATTTCTTTCAAGCAATGCATTTATTACTGAGTGTTAGGCCTATTTTGGAATGAGTTTGGTAGAAAGTCTTAGGTTTGAACTGACAAGGATCGAATCTCATGTAGTTCTAGTTCACGATTTTTGGACTAGATAGGATTAGGTTGGAAATTTCCTCAGGATGATTTTAGAGGATTGGAAAAAGGAAAGAACGGTTTGAAAAAAGTATAAAGGGACAAAGAATGTTTAAGAAAGCTTAGGAGGGAACATTAAGAGAAAAGGAAAGAAACAATGTCTAGTAAAGGATTTTGGAAGCATAAGTTTGGCTTAGTAGAATTTGGAAAGCAAAAAAAAAAAAAAAAAAAAAAAGGAAAAACCCTTTTAAAAANTATTGAAAAGCAAAAAGAATGAAAGGATGGAAGCTACAAGTCATTAAGATAGAAAATTACCAATCCGCTAGAGTTGAATAGGAAGTAAATCCTATCGTAAGTAAAAAATATATATAATAAATAAGAGGGAATAAAAAGAGATGAAAACTAAGATGGTTACATGGGTTTCAAATTGTAGAATTAGGATTCATCATTTTAGATAGGAAAGCTTTAGCTTTTTGGTTTATGGGTAGATGAGATCCTATTCTTGTATGCATCTAAGTGTTCTCACCTTTAGCATTCTACTAACGCTCATTTCAATTTTTGAGGGACCCTTGTTTTGAACGGAAACCGCAGCAATAAAGAGACCATTTTTGTCTCTTAAACCAGTCCTTAAACTAAATGAGTTCAATGAATTTTTACAACATGATTCATGGTTTCTATTTAATGAATGTTAAAAAGACAAATGAATTTGAATGTGTGTGTAAGTTGGGATTGATCTCAATTAAGCTTTGATGAGTATGGCTAAGCTTTTTAAGTAGGATGAAATTAGCATTGCACTTTAGAACTACTAACTTGGACATTGACATCACTTATTTTAGCAGCATATTTTTGTTATGAGTCTCTGCTTTGTTACTTCTTCTCCAGACATATCAATTACTTGCTTGAGGGCAAGCAAGGATTAAGTTTGGGGGAGTTGATATACTAGCTTTTTGATGTCATTTAACATTGATTTTGAATCCATTTTAGGTTGTTTAGTTTGCATTTAGGTCTAGATAGGTTGCATTTTGCACGTTACTGAATATTTCAGGTGCCTAAGGAGTGCGGAGCTGATTTGAAATCAAAACTGATGAAAAAGAAGTAAAAAAGGAGCTTTATGAGGATGTATCGACCGGATGGACCGGCCAGTATGGCCAATACAACTTACTAAGACAATATCGGCTAGGATGTACCAGCTGGACTAGCCGATACAAACCAAGAAGAAGCTATCTCGGAGATGCCAATCAATACAGTTGAGCCGATATGATGGTATCTGCCAACATGTATCGGTGAAAAGAGGCCGATACGAAATATGCGTGAAGAGGACCGAGAGGGAGCAACCGATACACATGGCTCGATATGCTGATATCGGCCAGTGTGTATCGGTTGGAAGTAACCGATTTGAAGCACGAATAAATTGTATCGATCAGTGAGTATCGGCCGGTTTGGCCTATATCGAGGGTAAAAAGTCAAAAATAAAACATTGACCCAACCTTTTACCCATTTTGGTTTTGAGTTAACCAATTTTTTTTGGGTTAACCTAACTTTATTAGGAGAACTATATAAGGTTTTTTAAACCTAATTTCTTTTTCTTAACTTTGATTCTCTTGAGAACTCTTTGTAACACATTGATTCCTAGTTTGATTTTGTGTTGATTTCTTATTTTGATTGCTTTATTCTCATTAAATCTTTTTATAATCATGATTAAACACATCTCTATCTTTAGATTTTGTGTTTTCTCAATGATTAGTGATTATTTCCTTTTTAAGCAAATGATTAGATACATTAGGGTGATTAGATGCCGGAATGTGATGTTTAGGATTTTGAACTCTTAAATCTTCATGTAGTAGATGTTCTTAATGCTAGGATTGAATTGATCTCTCAAATCTTGACCTTAGGAAAATTGCGCCCGAAAGGTGTTTGATGAAATTCTTGACCCAATCGCTACATGCTAAATGAGACCTAACCAAGAGATCTGTGTTAGTTAGTTTAGTGGTTTAGCATAGATTAGGTCTTAATCTTTCATAATTGTGTGTTTATCCAAGAGATTGTCTTAATTGCATGATTAGGGGAATGATTAGTGCCATGAAAGTGGATTAGTCTACATTTGAGAATCTTAGACCAAGAATTAGCTTAATTAGTTATTATTGAACATCACAAAATATCATTTTATCACCCAAATTAATAACCTATGCCATTTTCTTAGCCTTTATTATCGAATTTAAGTTTACATTTTTAGTTGAATTTCTTCTTTATCTTGTTGACTTTTGCTAATTTGATTACTTTAGTTTATGTGAATGATAGAAAACCATACCAACTATAATTTTTTAGACTAAACATGATTCTAATAGGATTAGTAAGTTAAGTGTATCTTTAATTATGGATTGATTCTTAAGTACTTCAATGACACAAATAGACTTAAGATATTTGCATAGATAAGATTCTGCAAATTCTTGTTTATCAGTAAAGTCTTACCTACTCTGTCATTCCACTGTCTGGGACGTCACTAGAAACTTTCACGGATCTTTGTTATGGCAAAAATTTTGAAAACTCGCACTCTCACATTGCAATTCCTACATTTTCGTCTAGGTGATGGGAAGCACATTTCATTCTGGTATGAAGACTGGACCACTCTTGGTCCTCTCATTAATATTACCGGTGACTCTAGTATCCGTGAAATAGGTATCTCCCGTCACGCTCAGGTCGATGACGCTGCATGCTTAAACCGTTGGCTCCTTCGTCACTCAAGGGTTCCTCACCTCTGAGATCTACACGACCGTCTTATACAACTACAGTTACCGTCTTATTTAACATTTAATAAAAAATAAAAAATTGAGAAATATATTACCAAATTAAATATGTTAAATACTCCCTATGTTTTTTTATAATATATATTTTATTTTTTAAATTTGTTTTATGAAGATAGATTAAGTTTTTAATGTGATTTTAATTGCATATTGTAAACATCAACACACATTAATCGAAAAAATTTGAATTTTCTAGAATACTATTGATTGAAATTTATAGGAAAATGTTTATTTAAAAAGCAATGCATTTAATAATTGATATATAATAATGTGTCTTTTTAATATATTTGAAAATCCTAAAACATCCAATATTAAGAAATAGAGAAAAATCATAAAACTTATAATATTAAGAAAAAGAGGGTATAATAACATATGTAGAGAAATAGCGTTTGTTTAATAGGGGAAATTGAGAAGAAAAAAACTCCTTAAGTATGCATTAAACACCCCTTCAAAAAAGTACGCATTTTACGCCAAGAATTCATAAATTATTTCGGAGTTGTAAAATTTTTTGTCTTTACCGAAATAATTTATGATTTTCGTGAATGCGCTAATAAAGTACATTTATGATATTACTTCTAAAATATGCTACTAACATCATAAATATTTATAAAAATTATGTGAATGTTATTTTCAATATGTTTAGTAATCCATTTTATATATATATTTATATATTTACTTGTTTATAAGGTCATTATACATCTTATAAAACGTTTACAGAATTGTGTTATTCTTGAACTTGGTAAGAAATCATATATTCAAAATTTATTGAACTTAACATAGTAAGATTGATAGTGGCAAAAAACATAGCAAAACTGAAAGTCACCAATTAATATCTAGACCATTATTTTTATTTATCCAAACGTAACTTTGAAAATCCAAATTTTTAGAAATATGAAAAATGAGAAAATGGTTGTTTTCATATATGAAAAAAACTTACAAAGTTTTATAAACTTTTATACCATTTGTGGTATTGATAATATGATTTTATCGTGTTCAAATCATAACTATCAAGTAATCCTAAGATTACTTATGTGTTGACGTAGTGCTTATGATGTATATCCAAACCGGAATTTATTAACACACCAGAACCTAGGGGAATCATATTTGGTCTAGCTAATAAGGTTGGTTGGTTTTGTAACATTCAAATAAACATAAACTAAAAAATCAACAAAAGTCAACTAAGTCAAAAAGTAAACAAAATTAAAACAACGTTAACAAACGATTAAGGTTTACATCAAGATTAAAAGGTAAGCCAATGGGTCAAGGTAATTGACTTGGGTCACTAAGTATAGGATTATGATGCTCAATTCAAACAATACATGCTAATCATTGATCTAAGAATTCTAAATAAAGACTAATCTACTCATGTGACAATAATCTATTTTCTAATCATGCAACTCACACAATCACTTGGCTAATCACAATCAAAGAAAGCATTAAGATTTATTACATTCAACCACTAAACTAACTAACACAAAGCTCTTGGTTATGCCACATTTAGTTTCAATAATTGGTTCTAGCATTTTCACACACATTCCGGCCGTGAAAATGCCTAAGATCTAGATTTGAATAATCTAGACAAAACTAGATTAGGTGAATGAAGATATAAGTTAACTAAGTCCTAAGCATCACATTCCATAACTTAAATCACCATAATATGCCTAACTCTTTAGCTTAATGAAGAACTACTCATTAATCATAGCTAAAACACTAAATCCCATGAAGAAAGTATGTTTAGCTATGATCATAAACAAATAAAAGCAAGAAAAAAAGGAATTAGAAACTAGATTCAATACCCAAGATTCAAACTTCTAAAAGAAAGAAACTAAAACTAGATTTAAAAAGGTTTCAGGTGAAGCCAAAAACATGTGGGTTAACCCATGAAAAATGGGTAATGTCTTGGTCAATGCTCTAGTTGTTGACTTCCTTCAGCTCGGTATCGGCCACCATGCTCGGCATGCTTTGTCGGTATGGTTCATGTTCTTCTGTATCAGGCGTATACAACTAATACACCATCCCCGATATAGTTGTACCGGGCTAGGTGTACCGGAACTTGATCTCGGTATAGCCTTCATATGCTTCGTCTCTCCTATATCGGCCTGATGAGGTTGGTATATTATGCTCAGTATGACTGTACCGGGGCATGTGTATCGACTAGAGAATTCGAGATGGCTCCCTTGGCGCATTCCTATTCTATATCGGCTTAGTTCACCTGGTACATGTTGTACGTTATGGTTGTATGATATTACTCGGTTTTGATGCATTTTAGTGGCCATTTATGTCTGCTATTATGCATTATCCGAGCATTTTTCTTGCATTTTTGGCATATTTTCAGGTTTACAGGTGTTCGGGTAGATTTCGACTTAAATGGTGATTTTCTGCATATCGTGATGGAATTTGGCTAAGTGAAGAATGAAGAGGTCAATATGGGCTTGGAATGATCAATCTGAAAAAATGAAGCCTCGGACAAGGCAAATCGATCGGTCCAACCATGGATCGATCGGTCCACATTTCCAGAAGAAATTAGAAAATTCAGACCGATCGGTCTGGAGGATATATATCGATCAGTTTGGCCTTAGATCCATCGATCCAGACTGCTTGCGAGAAATTTGAAGATTTTTCATATTTTGAAAAAGAGTCCTCAAGCTATTTTAATTCTTTTTTTTACACTGTAAAAGCCTTGTGGCTTAGTTTATTTTACATACGCTTTTACAACTATGAGTTTATAGAGAGATGAATTCTGAAACCTGTATTTGGAAAAAATTTATGAATTTTGATCCTTATATTATCTATTTTTATCTTATTGATTATGTGTTCTTCTTTGATGTTTTATTGTTTTTACTTTGCAATGTCTGAGTAGTTCCATAGTTAGGTTTTAGGTTTTTTCAGGGAAATTAGGTTTGATTGTTAGGGTTATACATAAAGGAATTGAATTTGTTAGGTTCTCAATCAAGATTTAATCTGAATGCATAAATTAGAGTAGTAACTAGTTCACTGAAATTAGATTGATAAATACAAAGAGATTTGATTTAGAGATTTGTCCTTATCTATATGAGTAAGTGTCTTTGCTTGCGGGAATATTGTCTTAGGGGCTTATGAACTTATCTAATCTGAATTGTAAGTGCATGGTTGAATTATCTAAATACGGCGGGAGTTTGTCTTTAACAATTCGAACATAGGGATCTAGTACTTCAGGAGGAGATTAGTCTAGCTTCTTTCTTTTGAGATGAGAATTATTTTCAAAGAAAATCCTTGCACGATAACTTGACTTTTAAACATGACTACTTGTGAATTGCCTTTTTCCTGGCGCTTTTTAATATTTGATTTATTTCACTTTTAGTTAACGTTATTTTCTTTAATTCAGTTACAAGAATATTTTTATTCTATCTTAGCTTGATTTGATATGAAAATTGAAAGTCATGATGTTTGGTTTTTGTGGATCCGACCTTTAACTGTGCTACAGTGATATGTTCTTTGCAATTTAGATTAAGAATTAAATTATAGGCCTACCACTGTACCGGAATAAATGGTTGGTACAAGTGACCGGTATAACTTCACTAGTTCTTTTCCTTGTCCATTTTTGCTTCTTTTTGCTCCTTTTTGCATCATATGGCTCCCAATTGTCCATAAAGTTGAACATCTCACTTTAAACACTTGGAATATGCTATCCAATGCAAAATGCACACTATACAAGTCTAAATGCATCCGAAACTAGCTAAAATGACAATAAATAAGGGATAAAACATGTTAAAACACAACACATCAGGTATTTGTGTCATGAAACCACAAAAGTGGCATTTCAAAAATCTCCTATATATTTAAATGAAAGACTTTTTAAAAGAAACCTTAAATTTGTAATAAATTAAATGATATGCCATTTAAAAATGGAACAATGGCTCATAAGGCCCTCTCGGAAACGAATTTCCCTCATAAGGCTCTGTTATATTTTTTCTTTTTTAATTAATTTTTTAAATAAAAATCGATTGAAAGTCTGTCCTACCCTGAATGAATTGAAAAAATTACAACCCAACCACACCACATTTCGGATCCACCCACCCGACCCAATAAAAATCGGGTCAATTAAACTAAACCCAAAATTAAATCAATTTCGGGTCGGTTTTAGTCAACCCACCCAATCCCAATCGAATTGATTTTTTTTTAAACCCTAAGTGTCGAAGAAGAGGGAAAAGAGGAGTAACTAGGGTTTTCTTCCCCATTTCTTCAAAATCCGATTTCTAAGCTTTCAACTTCCCCACTAAGGATTTCAACTGTTTTCCTCATTGTTATCAAGTGATTATCGATTTCACCTTCTCCATTGACAAGAAACTTAAGATAAGCTTCGGGATTTAGGAATTTTTTAGGGTTTTCTTTCTCTTACAAAAATCGCAAATCCACTTATCCTCAATCCCGATTTCATCGGATTTTTACTTGTTTTCTCTCTTTGTCGAGTCATTTGCGATTTCCTTTTGCTATATTGACGATTTTGTAGTGGTTTCGGGTTTGGGATTGGGTTTTGGGTTTCGGGATAACTAGGTAAGCTTTGACTTTTGTTCTGTTTGTTTAATCTATGTTATAGGTTGTGGCAGAATCCAAGGATAATGGGACCACGTACGAAGAACCCGAGCTTTCGTCCTCTTATCGGAGACAAGAACCGTGAAGAGTATTTGGCGGCAGTGGAGAAGGACCGCATAGAGCTTTCATCGGTGGTGGAGGTAGCGGAATGGGAGGCCTCTGATGCGTTGACTGGATCTGAGTCATCTAAAGAGGTATAACTAGGGTCTGAACATAACTTGGAGTAACTACACATAAGTAGGTTAACTTGGATTAAGTACGTATAACTCGGGTTAACTTGGTTTATTTTTTTTTGTTTGTTTTGCAGCTTTGTCAGCCAATGGAGCCGATTGAATTTATGTTTAGACCAGAACAGTTCAAGCACTATCCCAAGATTCAAACACGGTGTCATTTGAAGGATGTCGTTGACTTTCTAAAGGCCTAGGGGGAGCCAAGTTGAAGTGGTTTGAACAGAGTAGATAATTCCGACACTTTTTCCACATGCCAAAAGAAGAAGAACCATAGACTTTTGGGGATGTGGACACTGCTTGTTCGTACTATGAATACAGAGAAGCGATGCGAACTATGATTCGTGGTAAACGGTATCCCTATTAGATACTCAATAAGGGAACATGGGCTGTTATTCGGGTTATCGTGTCATCAGTACGCTCCGAACTACAAGGATTTGGGTAGTTCAAAATTCGTGCATAAGCATTTTGGAAAGGGTGTGAAGCCCACCTGTCATCAAGTAGAGCAAAAGTTGCTGTCAATGAAGGGGTAATGATAAGTTGAAGATGGCCGTATTGTACTTCTTATTGACCTTCATTTACGAGCGGGTGAAAAGTGGATGCATTGATTCATTCATAGCTAACATAGTGAATGACTTGGACTTGGTTGAGTCATTTCCGTGGGGAAGATTGACTTTTGATGATACGATCGGTGAGGTAGTCAAGATACTTAACCGAATCACGAATGAGATCAATAGGTCGGCTACGATAGCTGGATTCATAGTGCCACTAGAGGTATATTCTTTTTTCTCAAATTCATAAAATAGGATAACATAAATAACTAAGAGTAACTTTCTTATAAATTGTGTAGATTTTGCCATTTGAATGCATTAGTGCATTGAAGGATGCATTTCGCGAACGAGTCGAAGCTCTGTTCATGGATTGCCCAAGGATTTGCAAGGGAACGTTTTTGGACCATGGCGCCAAAGGATATCATTTATCCGAGTTGTACACAAAATTGGATGAATCGAAGGTACACAGAATAACTAGGAGTAAATAGTGTAACTAGTTAGAGAATAACATGGAATAACTTGGAGTAACTAGGAGTAAATAGAGTAACTAGTTAGAGATTAACTAGGAATAACTTGGAGTATTTAGGGGTAAATAGAGTCACTAGTTAGAGAATAACATGAAATAACTTGAAGTAATTAGGAGTAAATACAATCACTAGTTAGAGAATGACATGGAATAACTTGAAGTAACTAGGAGTAAATACAATCACTAATTTTCAAAACAATCTCTAGTAGTATAAGGCATTAGATGCAAAAGTTGAGTTGGATACAAATAATTTCAAAAATATAATTACATAACAAAGACATGATTAATATATCAAAATTTTATAATCCTATTATATATTTTTTTTCATTTTCTTAGATTTTTTTAATTTTTACATAGTTACTCCAGCTAATCCAATTATTCTAGTACTAGTTAACAACAAGCCCCTGTTTTTTTTGCAAAAAGACACAAATAACAACAATCAATACCTAGTTAATCCAGTTTTTCAACAACTAAAAAACACAACAAGCCCCTTTTTAAAAAAAAAACGACAGAAATTACAATTAGTTATTACTAGTTCCAGCATTTTCACAATAAAAAAGCTCACAAGTCCCCGATTACTTCTTCTTCTTCGATTTTCACCAGCCGAAGGGAACCTAGTCTCTTGTATTCTTCCTTTCTTTATTATGCGATATGGAGGTAAAACACACAAACCCTCGACATCATCAGAAACATTCCACTCCGAGGTATGAGGTACCGGAAAAATCGTGCGGTGGTAAGCCAATGCCCACTGCTCCATCAAATAATACTTTGAACAAAACTTATGCAAATCAACGTCCACTCCTTGCTCTGCATGTCTCATGACAACAGCAATTGCATGCTCACATGGATACTTTTCTATATTAAAATAATTACAAGTACAAGATTTCTCACACAATTTAACCACATAAGTTTTTCCATCTTTCCAATACACATTGTATATAAGCTCATAGTGTATATAATCTCATAGTGGTTTAGCTCAATTACCGTTAACAACTTCGCAGTCTGACATTCTCGTGTGCAACAAACCATTAACATAAGGCACCAACAATTGTGAAGTTGATACTTCACCAGCACTCTTCCTGCGTCTATTAAACCACTCAGAAACTTTTGCAATAATCGCATCAAGCATCAGTAATAACGAATACTTCCTCGCTTCTTTGAAAACACCATTGATAGATTCAACACGGTTTGTGGTGTCAATGTTGAATCTTTCCCCTGAAAAATAACATTTATCCCATTTCTTCACATCAACACTTCCCTCTAGATACTCGCTTGCTTTAGGATACTTCTTTCTGAAAGCCTCATATAGCTTTATAAACTCAACCTTTATGTAAACTTGGGCGCATTCTCTGAACTTCATTGCAAGTGTGTCTTTCTTAACACCATGAACACGTAACTTCACATTCTGTAACAAATGGTATATACAATACCCATGCTTCAAACTCGGATAGACTTCACCTATCGTCTTGATGATACTTGCATTTCGATCGGAAACAAACAAAAGTTTAGGATCATCTGGCACCACGGTTTTCAACATACTAAGAAACCACCTCAAATTTGCATCTTATTCAGCATCGACTACCCCCAAAAGAGAAAGGGTAATGCTGATGGTCTGGATCCTGAGCCGTTACAACAATTAGAACTTCACCATGAGCAGTCTTAAGGTGGGTTTCGTCAATAATGATAACCTTTCTCATTGCTTGAAAGCCTTCAATGCAAGCTCCCAAAGTGATGAAAATATATTTAAACTTTCCTTCCTCATTGCATTCTACTTGTGTTATCGTACCTTCATTCACTTTTTTTAACATGTGCAAATAAGAAAGCAACATCATAAAACTCTCCTCCGGACTACCCCGCACATTAGCAGGAGCTTGTTTTTTCCCCTCAAAGCAGTAGAGTATGAAACCTTAACTCCAAATATCCCTTGAACCAAGTAAATGAGATTTTTTTTGGACTCGGAGTGTCGAACATGCCCGGATAATCATCGTGCAAAACATTCGCAACTAATCTTGGTGTACCCTTTTGTTTGTCCTTCCTTGTACTTGTTGTAATCTGAGAGCAAGTATGCATCTTTTTGTAGGTTCTAACCGTAAAACAATCCGAGTTCATCAACTTCGCAACTCAAACCATCCATGTGCATGAACTTGCAGGACACTTTAACAAATATAAATTAGGTCTAGATTTAACTATTCAGACCTCAAAACAGTTTAGATGCACAACTCTTTCTACTAAGTCTTTGAATACATTTTTTCTCTCAAATTCCTGACCTACTCTAATATCAAGACCATCTTCCCATTCCATACTAACAACCTCATTTCCTTGTGTATCACATGTGCCATAATCATCATTAGGAAAATCGCAATTTTCTTTGTACCCAACTTCTTCACATGTATCAATATTACCTTGTGAATTGCAAGGACCATTGTCTTGTGAAATGTAAGGAACATTGTCCAACAATGCATATTCTTCTTGTGGTTCACCAAGTGTATTAATACGATCACGGGTAGGATCACCGCCCTCATTTGGAACTCAATTCTTTCCATCCCCTCATTCATAAAATTAAACTCACTCCCTCTGTCCTCTCTTATAGGTTGCAAAGAACTTTGGGATTCTTGCTCCACATTCAAAACATTTCTTTTCTCCCCTCCTTCCACATAACAACAAACATCTTCATCTCCATTGATATATATTGGCGTGTTCGTAATTACATACAATGGATAGTAACTTATCTTCAACTTTGTCGTATCCCCATTTAACATCATCTTCTCGCATAGTTTCTTACACATCATAGAATATGTTAAATCATCCATCATTATAAAATAAAGATACGGTTCTTTTTTATTCCATAGTAGCTCATCTCTGTCTCTCGAATAAAATCCTCTATAGTCAAAAATGGTAATTGTACCTCGCCTTTTCTCCATTATCCTCTGCAATATTTTAAAAATATTAGTAAATCAAGTTATTCCAAGTTAATCATGTATAAGTAGTTAACCCAAGTTACTCCAAGTTAATCTAGTCAAAGTAGTTAAACCTGGTTATCCCAAGTTATCCCAAATTATTCTATTTCGCAAAAGTGTTCGATTGATATCGATTTTCACATATGAAACCACAAATTTATGGGTTAATACCCTATTAGACTATTAATACATGTAATTCTACCTATGGGTGTCTAAGATTCATTAAAATCTTTAAAATAAAACTCATTTACTATTTCAAAGCTGGATTGAGTAGATTCGAAGATGGAGAAGATGAAGAACGTGGAGGCGTTGGGTTGGTTCAACGTGAAACCAAGGTGGAGGCTTTGGGTTGGTTCCTTGGTTTGATCAATTGGATTTAATTTGTGTTTTCTTTTTTAAAAAACTTAAATGGATGGAAGGGCAAAATTGTCTATTCATTATTTCAATAAGTGAGTGGAACATGATAGATTAAAAAGGCAATTGGAGATCCTTTTCTTCTCATTTGGGATACAAGAGATGATTGCCTTTCAAAAAATATTTATATATCATATCATTTATTTAAATAAAATAAAGACTATATAATCTATTACAAAAGTTTACCAAAATATTCTAAACTACTTTTTCTCTCATTTAAGTTAGAATTTTTGTTTTTATTTAATTTTAATTTACCAACTTTATTTTTAGTTTGTTCTAAGAAAATATATTTTCAAAAACTCTGAATATAATATATAATAACATGATAAATTTTAATATAAACAATTTAAAATATTTTTTTATTTGAAATAATATAAATTAATATATTTTAAATTTAAAAAATATTTATAAAATTTAGATTGTTATATACTATTTATCTTAATAATTAAACCAACCTAACATATATTTATATTATATTTTAAATTGTCCAGTTTACCAAATAAATAATAATATGTTTATTATGTTTTATCTTATATAGTTATATAGTTTTCTATAATGTCATCACACTTTTAATTTAATATTTACAAATTTATATTTGTCGACACTTTTAAAATCATATTTATATAAAAAAAAAATTATATAATAATATGTAAAATTTAAGTTATATTACAATAATTTTGAAATTATAGTTTATAACATATTCCCGCGCATAGCGTGAGATATCATCTAGTTTTCCTTTATTTACCTATCTTTAAATGTTTAATTTTGTTTAATTTTTTTTTTTATTAATTTACATAAGCCATCAGAAACATATATAGTTTGAATAAACTCTAATTATTTTTAGATAACTGAGAGTTCTATAATAGTACAGTTTTAGTTTAAAATATTGAAAAAAACATAATTCTAAGAAATTCAACCGATGTGGCACTCACATAATATCTGATTGATAATCCATATTGTGATAAAAGTAGGTATAAGCCACTTTTTAATGTATTTTCTTACATTAATAGTTTGGGAATTTGTTTTTAATCCATATTGTGATAAAAGTAGGCTCGTCTTCGGCGACAATAACGAGATTCTCTCACTCTCTGAACACTCAAATTACTCTAATTCTCGTCACCTTGGCATGCTCCAATTTCAGGAATTTGTTTCTCGCTGTGATCTAACTGACCTTGCTTATGTAGGTCCGCGTTTCACATGGTCGAACCAGCGTGAAAGTGATCCTATCTGCAAGAAGCTCGATCGTGCACTTGTCAATGACTGTTGGGCAGCCACTTTTCCTCGATCCTATGCAGCTTTTGAGGCTAACGGTGTTTCAGATCACGCCCGCGTTGTCGTCCACCTATCACTTCCTACATCCTCTACTCGTAAGCCATTCAAATTTAATAACTACCTTATTGACCACCCCACCTTAGGTTGTGCACGCTCATTGGTCTTCTACTCCTGGTCTATACCCGTCACGCATGGCTCTTCGCCTCTTGTCAACCAAGCTTAAAACTCTCAAGCCTCTCCTACGCCACCTCAACTCGCAAAATTATGGGGATCTTCCAAGTCGTACCCGTGATGCTTACGAGTCATTGTGCCAATGTCAGGATGCTCTACTCCGTGATCCCACACCAGCCACTCAACTCGCGGAACAGGCTGCGGCGCAAGCTTGGCACGCTTTAGCCAAGGCCGAAGAAATCTTCTACCTGCAAAAATCTCGGATTACGTGGTTGACCAACGGCGACCGTAATACCCATTACTTTCACCGAGTCGCCTCATCCCGCTCTGCCAAGAACTCCATCAAACGTCTTGTCCTCCCATCCGGGGCTGTCGTCACGGACCTCCTGTCCATTAAAGAGGCAGCCGTGCAGCACTTCCAATCCTTCCTTCAACACCAACCCGACGTGGCCCTGCTTCCTACTTCGGAATTAGCTAGCTTGCTAACCTATCGTTGTTCCACTACTTCATCAGCTGCTCTTTGCCAGCCGATCCTTGCTGAAGAGATTAAAGCCACTCTATTCACCATGCCCTTGAACAAGGCTCCCGGTCCTGACGGTTATACAGCTGAATTTTTCAAAGCTACTTGGTCCTCTATTGAATCTGATTTTGTTGCAGCGGTCCAATCTTTCTTCGCTCTTGGGTTTCTCCCACGGGGAGTGAACGCAACTTTGCTGACACTTATCCCGAAAGGCGATAACCCGGAGTCGATCAAGGACTACAGGCCCATCTCTTGCTGCAATACTATTTACAAAGTCATATCCAAGATTCTAGCTAACCGCCTTAAGCTCTTGCTTCCGGAGTTCATTGAACCTAATCAGAGTGCATTTGTCAAGGGTCGCCTACTCCTTGAGAACGTCATGCTTGCAACGGAAATCATCAAGGACTATCATAAGACTTCTTTTTCCTCTCGATGCACCCTTAAACTTGATATCTCCAAGGGTTTTGACACTATTAATTGGGATTTTATTCTCTCTGTCTTGCAGGTCATTGGGCTTCCAGATCGTTTCATCAATTGGGTTCGCCTTTGTATCACCACAGCGACCTTCTCGGTCTCGGTTAATGGAAAGCCATCGGGCTACTTCCCAAGCAAGCGAGAGATTCGTCAGGGTTGTGCACTATCTCCTTACCTTTATGTCATTGCTAACAATGTGCTGTCCAAACTTCTTAATGCAGGTGCAGATACTGGACAATTTGGTTACCATCCTCAATGCCGTAACATTGGCCTAACGCATCTCTGTTTTGCCGATGACATCCTAGTCTTCTCGGACGGGACAAAGCATTCGCTTGATGGTATTCTTGATGTTATGACAAAGTTTGGACGCGCCTCAGGCCTCTATGTAAATGTCACAAAGTCATCGATCTTCACCGCAGGACATCCACATGCGGCTCTTCTTCAGGCTATCAATAGTTTGGGCATCACACACTCCGCACTTCCAATTCGCTATCTTGGACTCCCTCTTACTACTACCCGGTTGAAACGCTCTGATTATGCACCCCTTCTTGATCGAATTAAATCTCGAATGACATCATGGGCTACTAAGCTTTTATCTTTTGCAGGTCAACTACAATTGATCAAATCGGTAGTCATGAGTACGGTGAACTTTTGGCAATCCGCCTTTCGTTTGCCCAAGCAATGTCTCCGGGACCTCGATAGCCTATGTAGTAACTTCCTCTGGTCGGGCTCTCCGACCAACAACCACATGTCCAAGCTAAACTGGTATGATGTCTGTACTCCTAAAAATAATGGTGGTTTGGGTCTTCGAAAGTTTCAGGACACGGCTACGGTTTTTACATTGAGTCTTATTTGGCGGTTACACTCTACCACGTCACTCTGGGCGAATTGGGTCAAGGCATACTTACTTTTTCAATCAACATTTTGGGACGTACCACATACCAATCGAGGATCATGGTTATGGAAGAAACTGCTCAAAGTTCGTGGCCTCGCCTCGGCATTCATACGGTACCAAGTTGGTGATGGTCATAGCATTTCCTTTTGGTATGACGACTGGTCCACTCTTGGGCCTCTCTTTGCCATCACGGGTGCAGCGGGCTTTCGCGAATTTGGAATCCCGAGTCATGCAACCCTTGCCTCAGCCACTTCTCATTCCTCTTTGTGTTTTCAACGATCCCGCATACCCATTTACCATCAGCTATACGATCGGTTGCACCGCATTCCTTGCCCTCTTGCTCACGGCTCACGTGACACACCCCTGTGGAAGCATAGCACCACCTCATATAAGCCATCCTTCTCGTCTTACAACACATGGCTGCAGCTAAGACAATCTCTACCCTTAAAACCATGGACTCAAACTCTTTGGTTCTCACAATTTGTACCACGTTATGCGTTTATTTGTTGGCTTGCTGTGATTGACAGGTTGCAAACAGGTTCACGAATGCGGAGATGGGGAGCAATCCAGCCATGTCTCCTATGTGGTGAACCAGATGAGACTCGCGATCACCTTTCTTTCGCCTGCCCGTTCTCCTTTATGCTTTGGTCCACTGTTGTGTCGCCTATTCTTCAGCACCATCTTACACCGGATTGGCACCTTACTCTCACATCTCTCCGCCACACCCGCTACACCCGTATCGACTCTATCCTCCTCAAAATGTGCTTCCAAACCATAATCTATCATATTTGGCGCGAAAGGAATGGGAGACGTCATGGAGCACCAGCTCATCCGCACCCCTACCTCAAGCGACAAGTTCTCCAATGTATAAAGGACCGACTCCGGCCTCACCTACAGCCCACAATCACCTCTCTATGGTCTCACGGCACGTTGGCAATCTATACATGGTTGATTACCGGCTCATTCATAGCTACAATATCAGCTATCTACTCTTTCATCCTATTGGTTCTTGTTCTAAGGTTTGTACTCTTTTTCCTGAATCTAGTTTTATCCCACAGGGTTTTCTAGATTCAGGTTTTAATGAGGCACCTTAGAACACATTGCACACCACATAGCGATTTCACATTTCACATATAGCTCGTTGGACCCATTTCAATTCTTTTTATGATTTTTTATTGTAAATATGACACTTTCTCGTTTGATTAATAAATTTAACATTTAATCAAAAAACATATATTTTATATTATTTAAAAATGTTGATTTAAATAATGCATCGATTAGATAATTGATATTAATATGTATCAGTTATAAAAATGATATAATATTTTGTGTCAATTTATTAAATTGATATAAGTATTTGTTTCGTTTATAATAATTGATTTTCTTATTTGTATCATTTGTAAAAAAAATTTCAATTTTTGTTAAATGATTCCAAAGCAGTATCGTTTTCAATAAATGATACTATTATTTATACGATTTTAATTTAATTATTTAAATAATAATGAGTTTTTCATCATAAATTAAATAAATAGTTATTATAAATATTAATTTTTGATATTCACTTTAAATAAAATCCTCTTTTTTGGAGAATTCTCAAAAATACCACAAAAAATCTTTTGATTGTGTTTCAAGGAATTCTTTTTTTTTTTTTTTCTATTTTTCAATAACAAAGAATAAGTTGATAAAAATATAAAACAAATGTAAAGTATTTTTTCTTTCATTGAAATAGTATATTATGGTGTTCTAGATCTTCTTCCTTTAATCATTCTTCTTCCCCACTACCATCATCTTCATTTTCAATTCTTATGTAAAAGAAATTTTTTTCTTCAACAACTACAAAAAATAATAACATATACCAATCAAAAATTATATCTTATATTCATCTATCATAAAAATCATGTTTTCATAGTATTCACTTACATCTTAATTTACTTCACATTGTCATCGTGATAACATTAGATGAATGAAATTAACCTTACAAGATATATTTCTCTACACACTAAAAAAAACAAAAAAATTAATAAGAACACTAAACATAAATTTTGAGACTGATAGAAAAAAAGTCAAGGGAAAAAATTTTCATTCTTCTATGAAGAAAAAAGCTGTTGCACAAATAATATAGATATATATAGATCTTTATATATAGTTAAATAAGTGTTTTGAAAATATCAAGTAGTTTATTTAAATAAATAAAAAATACTAACTAACAAACATAATTAATAATCGTTTGAAAACTAACACTTATATTTATTTGATTATTTAATAAAAATTAATAACTAACAAACCGTAAATTAACTAAAAAGTAGCTAAATAATCGTTTGAAAGATACTGAAGAAGGTAAGATTTGATAAAATTAACGAATGAGTTAAATTTTTATTTATTTTTTGGTAGAAATTTTTATAGTAAATTTTTGTCTCATCATTCTAGATATTTACAAATTCTAAATAACAACACTTTTAAATCGTAATATACAAAACAATATTTGTTGATGTGAGGTAATTCTAAAAAATAATATATAGATGAAATATCTAGATACGGTATCCAAATAAGGAAACGAACAGTGCATAAATCTAATAATTTATTGGCCAAAACTAAATCGTTTTATAAACTAAATATAAATGACGTATATGGCGTTTATTGTTGCAAAAAAAAATTATTTGGTTTCTATTTCTTTTTAAATCAATTCAAAATATTATTAGGACCCGTTTAATTTTGTTAAAAAAAAAAAGAAAAAAAAAATTATATTCAATCTTAACATTATTTATATCTTAAAAAATATTATATTTCTTTACTTGTTACTCTTTTATCAGGTGAGGTTGTTCTAATCTCTTGTGTATATGCTTCTAATTTTCAGGCTGAGCGATCGCAGTTATGGCACTCCTTGCGAGCTAGTCGCCTTTCATGTGGTTCGCAGGAAGTCCCTTGTATTGTTTTTGGGGATTTTAACGAAGTTCTTGCAATGTCCGATCATTCTAGGATGGGATCACGTAATCGTCTATTAGGAATGAATTAGTTTCTGGTGTTCATTCATGGCTGTGATTTAGCATATTTGGAGTATGTTGGGCCCCGATTCACCTAGTGGAATCACCAAAGTGATAATCCAATAGCTAAAAAGCTAGATCGGGCGCTGATTAATGACACCTGGTGCTCCTCTTTCCCTCATGCCTATGCCGTTTTCGAAGCGAATGGCGTCTCTAACCACGCCCGCTGCGTTATTCACTTTGCATCCTCCTCTGCCACCATTCGTAAGCCTTTCAAGTTTAATAATTTCTTGATTGATGATTCTTTGTTTCTTCCTCTTCTCAGGTTTCAGTGGGATTCCTCTGCGCTCATCCATTACTCTCGTGTTGCTTTACGGTTACTCTACATGAAGCTCAAGACCCTCACTTTATACCTCTCACTTTGGTGATATTTCTTCTCGTACTCGCATTGCTTATGATCACCTTCTCTTTCGTCGTCATCAGGTCCTTTCCAATCGAGCTGAGGCAGATGCTGCCCAGAACTGGCGGGTCCTTGCGGCTTGCAAGGAGCGTCTTTACTAACAGAAATCCCGCATCAATTGGCTCACTCATGGGGACAAGAACACAGCTTTCTTTCACCGTGTCTCCAAAACCCGGGTTTCTAGAAACACTATTCGCCATCTTCGCCGTCTCCGAAATCCGGGTTTCTTTCACACTTCAAATCCTTCTTGCAAGCATCGGTTACCAGCTCACCCATTTCCCATCAGGAACTTGACTCCCTTCTCCTGTTTCGTTGCTCATGAAGCAATTCAAGCTCTTGTCAGTCCGGTTTCGGCTTCAAAAATTCATTCAACGCTCCTCTCTATGCCCTCTAACAAAGCTCCTTGACCTGATGGCTTTACAACGAAGTTCTTCAAGGCCGCTTGGCCTAGCATCGGTACTGATTTTGTTATTGCGATTCAATCTTTTTCCTGATTGGTTTTCTCCCTCCAGGTATCAACGCCACCCTGGTGGCACTCATACCAAAGGTGATGATCCTCAAACTATGAAAGATTATCGCCCTATCTCGTACTGTAATGTCATCTACAAGGTTATATCCAAGATACTTGCTAATCGACTCAAGGTTCACCTTCCGGCAGCCATCGAGCCAAATCAAAGTGCCTTTTTCAGAACCGGTTACTCTTGGAGAATGTCCTATTGGCGACTGAAGTCGTCAAAGACTACCATAAACCATGCTCCTCTTCCCGTGCCACACTGAAATTGGATATCTCAAAAGCTTTCGATACCATTAATTGGAGCTTCTTAGTGTCGATTTTGCAGGTTATGGGATTTTCGGACCGTTTCATTCATCGGATTGATACTTGTATCTCCACAACTTCTTTCTCCATCATGGAAAACGGAGTGCCCACCGGCTATTTCCTGAGTCGTAAAGGCATTCGTCAGGACTGTGCTCTTTCTCCATATATATATATATGTTATTGCTAATAATGTTCTATCTACTATGCTTAACACTGCGACGTTCTCAGGTTCTGTTGGCTATCATCCTCATTGCCATTCCATTGGTATCATCCATCTTAGGTTTGCAGATGACATTCTAGTCTTCTAAGATGGCACTCTAAGCTCGCTGAAGGGCATTCTCCGAGTCATGGACCGCTTTGGTTCAACCTCAGGTTTGCGTGTCAATCTTGCAAAATCCTCTCGTTTTTTTCCAGGTTCCCCTACACCACTACTTCGACAATACCTTGACTCCATTCACCTCCCCATTGGCTCTTTACCAGTCCGTTATTTGGGTCTCCCTCTGACTACTAAATCGCTAACTACAACCGACTATGCTCCGTTTATTGATCATGTGCGATCTTGGATCACCTCGTGGTCCGCGAAGCTCCTGTCTTTGCCGGTCGCCTACAGCTGATTACCTCGGTTATTTTTAGCACGGTAAATTTTTGGTAATCGGCTTTCAGGTTACCGAAATGCTGCTTACATCAGATTAATAGTCCATGAAGTAATTTTCTATGGTCTGGTACTGCCACTAACCATTCCTTGTCCAAGTTGTGTTGGAATGATGTTTGCAGGCCTAAGGCGGAAGGCGGTCTTAGTATTCGCCGACTAGAGGACACCTCCATGGTCAATACCCTTTCCCTCATCTGGCGTCTCTTTACCAGCCCATCCTCACTCTGGTGTGCCTGGACTCGAAAATACTTACTCCGTAATACCACCTTATTGGACTCTCCGATCACGAGCTGTGGATCATGGATGTGGCACAAACTACTCAAGCTTAGCCCTCTCGCTTCTCAATTCCTCAAGATGAGTGTTTCTATTAGCTCTATCACTTATTTTTGGTTTGATAATTGGTCTCCACTTGGTCCTTTGTACTCTATTACAGGTGATGCCGACATACGAGAGATGGGTGTGCCACGGCATGCTACGGTTCTCGATGCCGTATCTTGGGATAGCTGGTCCATTCGTTCATCACTAGTGCCCTATATCAGGGAGCTTCATGATCGCATTATCCAATACCAATGTCCCCAACTGCCGGTGACGCCTGACACTCCACAATGGTGACAACAAAATGAGGTCTACACGAACCGATTCTCAGTGAAATCAACATGGAATCTGATCCGTCTTAGGGGGGATCGGGTTCCGTGGTTCTCCTCGATATGTTTTCCGCAAGCTATTCCTTGTTATGCTTTTATTGCTTAGCTTGTTGTGATTGACAGGTTATCTACAGGAGCTAGAATGCGATTGTGGGGTCACACTCATCCCTGCGTTCTTTGTGGAGAACCTGAGGAGACTAGAGACCATCTCTTTTTTGCTTGCCCATTCTCCTACACTGTCTGGGAGCCATTAGTCCGGACACTCTTACCTCGTCCCAATTCGGATTGGTCACTCACTCTTACATCATTGTGGCGAGGCTCCCTCACCTTGGTTGATAGGACTCTTTTAAAGATGGCTTTCCAGGCTTCTCATTACCATCTTTGGCGGGAACGCAATAACCGTATTCACGGGAAACCTGCGCACACACCAGCTCAACTTCGGACAACTATTACTCATCTTATTCGCGATAGGTGTCACAGTCTTCGCTATGGTCCAGATTTAAAGCTTTACACCATTGTGCAGCGATGGTCGGCGATTCACTGACTTGTTATTGCTATGAGCAATCTCTCTCTCTCTCTATTCTTTTTGGCCTATGCTGGGTATGAGGTGTGTACTCTTTTTCCTTTCGCTAGTTTTGTCCCATTTGGTTTTCTAGCGAAAGGTTTTAACGAGGCACCCTCATACCGCTCCGCAGCAAGCTTTCTTCTTCTCAGATTTTCTAGAACTTTGTTCGTTTGTATCCTTCTGTAAATATTTTCAGTTTTGATATATAAATCTAAAATTTCATCCAAAAAAAATCAAATTAAAGAATATATCAATTATTGATTGGTATGAATTAATCGTTTTAATCAATTGCTTAGAAATTGATGTAAATCAAGATATATTTTTATTTGTTATTCTAAAATAATGTAATAAAATAATTTACATCAATTTTATTGATATTAATGTTAATATTTTTAATAATAACATCGTTTAGAAAACGATGTAAAATTAAATATTTAGTATCCTTTTTATTAAATAATTCTATTTTATATCATTGATTGAAATTTGATTTTGTTTAAATCAATTATTCTTTTGATACATTTTTAGTGATGTAAAACTCTAGTTTTGTTTTGTTGTAGTGATACCTTAACAAATATATGTGATCGGTGTGTAAGTTTGATGAACAATATTCCATATCTATATTACTTTATCAGTGAGCAGTCTCTTCATCTCTACTGATTACTTTAACTTGTTAATTTCTGGAGATGCAACATCGAATGATCTTGTAATTTTGGAACTTTGCAGCAGGATACAAAGTATTGTCTATGGTCCCTTGAGGATCACATCGTAGCGTATGTAGATATTTATAATTCCATCCACACTTGAACACATGAATCCTCTATTATTAACCAGACTCATTGATATTGAGTTATTCTCCATTGATGAAATATGTCTCACATGATTAAGCATGCAATATATACCATCATGAGTCATAATATTGGTCGAGCCAATTTATACAACTAGACTGATAAGCACCACTCTCTTATATGACACATATGATATGATGCACTAGTGTCTAAAAATCATACATCAAAAGTATGAGTGTATCCATCGACAACAAGGAAAATATCAACTTCATAATTTCTGTAATCTTGTGCAAAAGCAGTAGACATATATTGTTTCTTCTTCTTAGGCTATTCTGAATTCTAGTGTCATTTACCCTTACATTACTTACATATATCTTCTGAATTAGAACCTTTTAATGACCAATTCATTTTCTAAGATTCATGTTTCTTTCCTCCTATGGCTACTAATCTAAATCCTTAACTATCTGAACTTGTACTATATGTCCTATGGTGCAATTCTGTATTGTGTAGTGCTGATTTGATATATTTTTTTCAAAAAAATATGATTGAATAAAGTTCTTATATGGACATTGTAAATAAACTAACATAATCAATGCAACATCTTCATCTTCAACGGATTTAGGTGATTGTTTCCCTGGTAGAGGTTACAATTACCAACATTTTCTTTCAGGAGAGAGATAGACTTCTTTGAAGGTCGTGTTTTGATGGCGGTAGAGGAGTAACTAACTACTACATTGAGGCCTTGGCTACATTAGAACAATACTGAGCTTATTTCCCTTTATTTGGATCTATAGCGATTGCTAGCTTGAGAAGCTCGTCCTGAGAGCATTTGTTCGAGGCATTACTATTGTTCTAGAAGATGTTTGTTTCGTTCTCTTATACTACCTCCGTTCCTGAAAGGAGGATGTTTTAGAAATGAGTTTTGTTTCTAAATAGATGATGTTTTATGTGAAAACACTTTAAAAGTAAGGCATAAAGTAAAGAAAAAGTTGATTTTCTTAATCTACGTAAAAACTCCAAAACATCCTCCTTTCAGGAACGGAGGGAGTATATTGTAGGTTGAATCTTTTAAAAAGTTGTATGTGTCTATTTGAAGACTGGTCTTTCTCTCGGTCACTTGCAACAACCTTTTTGTTCGATCCTCGAGTTTTAGTTCTTCGTTTCAAGCTTTCTGTCTCCTCCCTGGTTGTTTATCCTAATTTGTTTCATTAATGTTGTTTATCCATTATTGGTTGTCATTTTCTGTTTGTTTTTGTTGTTGTTTTAGTTGTCTTTTATTTTTTCACTACTAGTTTTAAAACAAAAATAGTTAATCCAACCATTTCAGTTGACGTGATACAAATATTTTTGAATTTTTTCTCTCAGGGATGTCAATTTAGACACTAACCTGCGAGTTTGACTCTTAGAGATTATCTGGATTTAGATTTAGTTGTCCATGTAGTGGCTGAGCCTCGCAGTGTAACCCATTGCAGATGATAGATTTGGTGGGCTAACCCGTGACCATTTGGGAGTTTGCGAGTAAATAATTTTACATTTTATGCTATTAATATAGATAACACATTTTCGATTATTATTACCAGCTAGAAATGTTAAAATATAACATTACGTTTTGTAATGAAGATTTTGTATATTAGCCTCTTTGACATCTCTATTTATTTCCTGACAAAAATGCATCAATTTTATTCTTCAATTTTTTTGTATATATGATCAAATTATATTTTTTAGAAAAGTTTAATTAAAACTATATACAACGATAAAGGAACAATGAATTCTTCATAAGAGATCATTCGTTCATCAATCATCAACCACAACAAAATCGATGTGTTAAGCGTAATCTTTCTCACATGTTTAAAGTTGTAAGTGCTCTACACTTCCAAGATAATTTATAAATTGGTTTTTAGGATGACTATGTACTCATTGCTTTTTATCTGATCAACTGCACACTTTAAAAATTTCTCCATGTAAAAAATTCTTTATGGACATGCTATGGTGTAAAAACAGGGGGAATGGCTTATTCGTACACACACATATAGCTAGTTGGGAAATTCATTCTCGCACATATGGACCATGCTGTTAACAATATGCATTCGTTAATTTTTGAATTTTCATACCCCCACTACAAAGTCTTCTCTTATAAATGCATTGACTATTACAGCGTGAAATCATTTGTTAACAAGGATGACTCAAATGATGATATAAACAATATACTGGTATCTAAAAGAAACGTTGTCGTTTAAAAAAATTAAAATGATAATTCTTTTGTCAAAACGATATCGTTATACTCAATAAACTGGGTTAAGCTCCACATGTACGTTGTCGTTTTAATGAATAGAATGATGTCTTTTTGACATAAAATATTTTCGTTTCAAATTTTATAACGATAGCATTTCTCTCAGACACCAATATATTGTCCCCATCGTCGTATAAGTCGTCTCCGTTAACAAAATAGTTTATGTCGTAATGGTCAACACATTTATAAGAGAAGACTTTGTAGTGTAGGTATGATATTTCAAAAGTTAACAAATGCAGATAGTGAATAGCACGGTCTATGGCATGAACGAATTTTCTTACTATCTACATGTGCGGGTATGGATAAATCGTTCTCCCTGTAAAAACACATGAGCATGTTGAAGAGTGTTTAGCTTACAATCGTAATTTTCGCAAAGGTGATAAATTTTTTTTAAAAGTCACCACTGTGTACTTATTATTACTTATTCTTCTGACAAAAAAGTGACGATAATTTTATTTAGAAGAGAGATTTTCTTTGTTTCTAGATATGTTGTCTTCATTTAGGGGATGTTATGGTTTTGATATCTTAATGGGTTTATAAATCCATAAAAATTTGGAAATCTATGAATTTTGAAATAACTTGATTTTAATCGTATTTGCTGCTTTGTATTTTTAACTTAAAAACACTTCCAAACCCATAAAGATAGAAAATGGTTTTTGAAATCCAATAACAAAGCACTAAACAAATAACACTAAATTTCAATTAGGATTTACAAATTATTAGACGAATAACACGTGATTTCAAAAAATAAATTGAAATCATTAATCAATAAAACTTGAGTTCACATGGATTTCAAAATCCACTAAAACCTCATATTCAATAACTCTCATTAAGATAGTCTTTTGATTAATCGCTACTGTGTTATTATATTATTGATGATAGTATTAGAGATGTTAATAATGAGTTAAAGGCCAACGTATACCTATTATCCTTTTAAAATATTAGGCCCATGTAACAAAAATATAGTATACTACCCAGGTGGGTATTTTTTATCTTGAATATTATACGGGTTTACCCTATTAGATAAAAGATACTGAAAGACTTTTTAGAAGAAAAATATAATGGTACGCGCGGCTTACCCTATCGGTTAATGGTGTTGGGATTACCCTATCGGATAATAGATAAATGAAAGAATCTAAAATTATATTTTAACTAGAGTATCCACGGATTATCCTATACGCTTATACCCTATAGGATATGTTTAAAGTTTACCCTAACAAAACTTTACCCATTCGGGTTTATAAGATAGTTAATAAAAACGGGCAGATTCAAATTAGACCTGATTAAGATAAAAGTAAAAAACCCGTTTGACATCCCAATATACTGCTAAAATTACATATGTTTTAACAATCAGTTAGTTGATATTCTTATAAAGACTTTTCATGCAAAAAGTTCTACTCATTTTTGTTAGTGTTATAGACACTAAAGATTTGAATGCTCCAATTGAGGATGGGATATTAAGATATAATATTAATACCTATATTCTCTATATATAGAAAAATATAGGTTAAATTTAAATTTTATGATAGTATAACTCACTTATATGTTCAATAAACACATTTATATTAAAAAAAAATCTAACGATTGTGTAGTAAACAAGCCATTTATTCGACCTTTTAGCCACTTCGGTGTAGAAAATCAAAAATCACGTTAAGTGGCTAAGACTGAGTCAATGGGTTTGTGTCATTGAAGAGAGGTGGTTAACCAGTAATGAGGTAACTAAGTTGTTCTGTTTACTGATGTGTTGTGTATTATGCGTGCTTTAATTCTCTTTATATTGTCATTTTAGCTTATTTTAAAAGCATTTACGCTTATATAATATGAATTTCGCATTGCATTGCAAATTCAGATGTTTTAGGTGGGAAACTCAAATTGGGAGACAATTGGGAGCTAACAGATGCAAAAGGGAGCCAAATTGACAAGGCAAATATCAAACAAGACATATCGTCCTGATGTACCGACCACTTCACCAGTACTGCTATATAGATCGGCATGTATTTGATGGACAGTGCCGATATATAAGAGGAGCACTCATAGAGAGCTATACCGACCGCTTTGCTCAGTACACTTGCACTGGTATAGCCATACCGAGCACAGAGTATGGGTTGCGACAAGCCGATACAGAAGAGCCGAGAACACGACGAATCATACCAAGACCAAGGTCCAGTGCGCCTAACCCAGTACATCCATATCGACCAGGATGTACCATTTGCACTTACCCGGTATAAAGCCAAAGAAAACATACCGAGCATGGTGGCCGGTACCGAGCTGAGAGGGTCAACATTTGGAGCATTGACCAAGACTTTATCCATTATGTAATGGGTTAATCTACATGTTTTTAGGTTAATCCCAGACTTTAGCAGTACTATATATACATTTTAGACATAGTTTTTAGGATATCATCTCTTCCATATTCAAACTTGTTTCCTCTTTTGTGCAAGTTGAAAATCTCAAGTATAATCAAGTTTTATTTCTTCTTCTTTGTTGATTTTTTGCTTTTTTTTTATAATCGTGGGTATACATATTTCTTTCATGGGATTTGATGTTTCAGCTATGATGGGTGAGTAGTTCTCTTATAAATTAATGAGTTAGGTAAATTATAATGATTTAGGTTATAGATTATGATGCCTAGGAACTAAACTTCTTAAATCTTCATGAATTTAGTGTTCTTAATGCTAGATGTGATTTGATCATTCATTTCTAGATCTTAGGAAAATTCATGACCGAAAGGTGTTTGTGAAAATGATTAAATGAATTATTTGAATGTTAAATGAGGTCTAACCAAGAGGTTGTGTTAGTTATTTTAATGGTTGAATAGATTAGATCTTAATGTTTTCTTTGAATATAACTTTCCAAGGGATTGTTTTAGTTGCATGATTAGAAAATGAATTATTGCCATGGAAGTGGATTAGTCCGAAATTGAAAATCTTAGACAAAAAATTAGCAATCATTGATTGTTTGTATTGAGTACCATAGTCTATGCTTAGTCACTGATATTACTCGGTTTTAATGCATTATAGTGGGCATTTATGTCTGCTATTCTG
>OVBE01000202.1:0-60692 GCA_900406425.1 Iberis pinnata
TTTCTTATGCTTAATCTTTGTAGTTCATATGATTGAAGTTTAATAGTATTTGTTTTTCTTTATATTTTCTTTGTGATTTTCGTTTTGTCTCTTAGTTTAGGTGTTGACTACTCATTCACCATGAATGAGTAGTGTATTTAGGATGATAGATTAGGTAGATTTATGTGGTTATGAGAAGCAAAAATGGTGGCTTATGTTAGACTTAAGGTGTATGAAAAAGGAATGCTTAATGTTAGATCAAGTTTAGCTAACTTGAGTTTAGATGTTAGGACTTGCCCGAGACGTGTTCGATAAAATGTCTCAACCAACTTTGTTCCATTCTTTAAGTCTATGGGATAGAGACATTTGATCATAGCTTAATGTTGACCTAATGGACTTTTTTTAAAGTAGATCCTTGAATTCTTGATTCATGACCAAGAGATTGGCATTTATCAATTTGAGCAAGGAATGAGTTAGTAGACTATTAGCTTAAGCCTCTTTGCAACTCTTACCACCAGAGTCAATTGCCTATATCCATTATCTACATCTTTATTAGTTTACTTTCTTGCATAGTTTAGCTTACCTTTATGTGTAGTTTAGTTTGAATTCTTGCTTAAGTTGTTAGTTTACTTGATTGCTTAACTTACTTTACCTTAATTGTCTTGCTCTTGTTTAATTAAATTTTTTAGGTTGTTAGTGACAAACAAAAACCTCATTGGTTTAGACTAAGATTACATTTTGACATCTAAGTGTGTTATTCATTCCTCGTGGGATCGATTAAACCCTTATATTCTACAAATGATTAGTTAGGGGATTGGTAAAATATATCTTATCAATATGTTGTTAATGAATTCTATAAACTTATCAATCTTAATTTGTATTGCATGAATATAATATTTGGAATCAGCGAGAGTTAGTTTTCTATGTTCTTTATCAGATGGACTAATACTCCGAAAAAAAGATTAGTCTAGTTTTGTGCATTGAGTTTGAGAATGGTGCTTAAAAGTCTTTCATGTCTGATAATTGTCTATTTCTATCTTTTCTCTTGGTGGATTTCCCTAATGTCTAACGCCTTTCTATCATAATTTTAATTCTTTTCAGTATTTTCATTTCATTTACAATTAAGTTATAAAACAAACAACCGTTTATCTTAGCTAGAACCATAAACGGGAACTAATAGTGCATTCCAATTGGTTTTTGTGGATTCGATCCCTTCTATATTACTATGATATTTGAGTTAAAACCTGAGTGTATCAGTAATCAATATTTTTTAGTGGCGATGCATAAATCAAGTAGAATTGAATTGATGTGATCTTTCTTGATATAATCCTAATCAATGAGATCATAAGAAATTTAATTGTCAGATTATTGTTGTTCTTGTTGATTTAGTGCTTCATTCTAGAACTCAAATACTCACTTATGAATTTTCTCTTAAAGGAAAAGTTGAATGCATGGAGGCACCACTACTTTCATGGCTAATTTTGATTCTCTTTTTCAGGAAGATTATGAATTCGAACCAGCAATTCTTTTTTGCACATGTTTGTTTCAGAATCTAACTAATTTTATTTTCTGATGCCATAGTCACTTTCTTGGTATGCAACTCTGAATTATCATGTCCACATATATTCAGATGGCATCATGGAAATGAAAATAACTAGCTATTCTTTTAAAACATACATATGTGCTAAGTTCACTTACTTGTAATGTAATGATCATACAGAGTTATTCAGCAACAAGAAATTTTTAATGATGCAATTCTTGTGTTTCTTTTTCCTTTTATTTATATCTTATTGATACATGATATGCATAAAAACAAAATCCTATTACAATAGCATGATTCTTATATGTCATCTTCTATTTTATTTTCTCTGATAATATTTATTTGTCATATCAAATCTAAAGTTGAAACTTGAGTTCTGAATTTATAAATCTTCTATCATTTTCTCAATACGCTGCGTTTTGATTGCGTTTTGATTAGGATTCTTTCCATGATTATATATTAAGTTTCTGATTTTTTGTAGATATATATGATGACGTAACAATTTTTGATTGGTGGTAATGAATTTCGTATAGGTGCATAATGGTTCCTTATCTTTATACTATTGCTTCGATTATTTTGAACATTGGTTTTCGTTCTTATCCTTTGGAGTTTGTTCTCATGTTCAATTGAGTGTTGATCTCAAGATATCGTGGTAATGGATTTTTTATGTAGCAAATTCTTGAATATGTGTAGGTTCATAATGTTTTTTTCTCTTTCGACATGTCTTTGTATCTATTACTTAGACGATTCCGATAAATATTTCTCGATTATTTTGATTCAGTATCCTCTGCAATTTTCTCATATGTAATTGAGTGTTAATGTCTTTCCTTTTCTATTTTTCCTCGTAATTATTACTTAGATTACCCCAATCTATATTTCTCAGTTATTCAGAGTTTTATAAATATGTTTCTCATGCTCAATCAAGTTGATATCTCGTGATTTTTGAACAAATTTTGTGTAAGTGTACAATGTTTTTTATTTTTGATTTGTCCTTGGAAATCTTAATTTTATTATGTAGATTACTATTTCTTAATTCGTTAGGTTATGTATCGTTTGGAATTTTTTGTCAGGTTCAGTTGAGTGTTGATCTTGTATATATAAGTTTACCTTAAATAACATATGCGGATGGAAGAATTCGCTAGAGGAGAAATGGTTATGATGCATTTCCCTACATTTTTAAGCTCTTTTGCTTGGTTTTGATGGGTGTATGGTGTTTCTTAACTGTGTTTTTATCTTCATTTAATTGATACCAAGGGATGTTACGTTTTTGCTTGAGTAATTAGCAGTTGTGTGCTCCATTAAGTTTTTGCTCCTTGCAGTCACATAAATACATGTATTCATGTTGCTGAAATATATGTTCATGATCACTTTAATTGGCTGACTGATGTTTTTGTTAACACATAGCCCCTTAGCTAAAGAACGAAAAGGAAAAATGGATGAGAATACTGCCAAGCGTCCCAAAGAAGAAACATTGGATGATGATGTCAATACTGAAATTCTGTCACGACTCCCAGTTAAGTCTATCAGCTCATTTAAAACGGTATGCAAAAACTGGCATAGATTGATGAGTAGTAAGTATTTTGCTAAGAAACAGTTAGCACAGTCGAGGAAGAATCCCAATTTCATATCATTTCCTTGTATGGATGCGAGTATGAGATCATACTTGATAAGACCATGGAGTTTTGAACCAGTCGCACTTAATACAATTAATCCCGCTGGAAGAAGCCAAAGTGATTCGATGTCCATGATATCATCCTTCAACGGACTTATTTGTTTTACAAGTCCGGTCAGATTAGAAATTTTTTTACTTAATATGCATATATGGATATGCAACCCTTGTACCGGGGAGACTCTCCTTCTTCCCAAAGGTAAACCGTCATATAAGTTTGAGCCAATTATTGGGGTAGCTTATGCCTCCGACATAAGTGACTACAAAGTTTTCTACATATTCTGCTCTAGGATGAAAGTTTCTAAAGAAAGGGTGGCATTAGGGATCAATCTTCCATACGAAATTATTTGCGAATGTGAAGTGTATTCTTCCAGCACTGGTTCTTGGAAAAACATCGGCCCTGTGCCTCCTTTTCTGACGGATGCTTATTTTTCTCCATTTAAGTTGACAAATGTATGTGTAGGGGGGAAGATATTCTGGCTAGTTCCTTATAAACATGATGAAATCCTCTCAATTGATATGGAAGAGAGATTTGAGGTTATAAATTTGCCTATGTATCCAAATGATATAGTATATGGGGATATCTATCTAATCGTTCTACAAGGATCCCTCTCAGTGGTAATTCAACATGTGTACCACATGGATGTATGGGTTTGGAAAAATGAGGGATGGGTGCTTGTCTATGAAGATAATATGCCATTCCAAAAAGATAAAGTATTTGTTTTAGGTATGACTTCAATAAAGAATCATATCTTATGCATGACTGATGCAGAGTGGTGGACGTATGATGTTGATTCAAGAATATGGAGCAAAGGCAAAAGGCTTCCTTTTGAATTTCGTTATTCTTCCATCTTTCCATTCACTGAAAGCCTTCTTCCATGTGAGTTATGTTTCATATACGACAAAATGTGGTTTTTTGTTGTTTGAATTTCTAATCCTCGTTTTGAACTATTGCTTTTTGAGTCAGGTAATGGTAGTGTGATGCTGTAAGAAAGGAGATCAATAGTAACTATGTTCACTTAGTATTGAATCATGGAGGTTATGTGTTTCTTTGATGAACTTTCATATTCGTTTGAGTTTTGTTTTCTTCTTTGCTCTGAACTTGGTTTATGTAGTTTTATATTTTCATTAATAATAAGAGAACTTATGCGTGCTTTGTCTCTGAAATTTTTTTTATTCGATGTTACAAAAAAATATTAATGTTCTTCTAATCCTCTTTTGTTGTTTTATATGTTTATATTTTAGTTTAACCTGTTTTCACTTCGTGCTTCTTTTGCCGCTAGAATTGATCTGAATCCCAGAAATGCTATTTAGAAAATTCAAAACTACAAGACATTTGAGTAGCGTTACTATTATGTGATCTCCTATCTATACAAAATTCATTGATCAATAATTTTAAAGAAGTAAAAAAACCAGAAAATAGTACTATTTAAGATCATTAAAAGTAAATAGTAAATATTATCCCTTCTGTATCAAAATAGTTGATGTTTAAACTTTTTGCACAGTGTTTAATAAAACACAAAACATCATTTAATTTATCTATTTTTTATATAAAAAAACATTAACTGCAGTCTTTTAACCAATCAAAAATTATTCTGTATAATATAAATACTCCCTATGTTTTATTTTAGGGAGATTTTGAAGACTAACTCTATTCATATATAGATTTTTGAAAACTATCTTATTTTCTTAAAAACTAACTCTTACTTATTGTATAAAGTCGATTATATACTATTCAAAAAATCGGTAGACGGCGGCTAGATGCCCGTCTAGGCGGCCAAAATTACATGTCCGGTTAAATAAATCGTTGTGTCTTTCAAATTGGCATTAATCGGATCAATGCGGCCAAATTGGTATTAATTGGGTTAATGTGGCCAAATAGGCCAGTTAAATTAATTGTTAACCAATTATTTTTTTAACTACAAATTTAAAAAACCAGTAAATAAAGAAAGTTTGCATTAATACAATATTTAACTAGAGTTTATTTATTAATTCCAATTTTGATTATGCAGCTGTTTCATTATCCAAATGATGAACATAGAGAAAATTTTGATTATGCCGAAGAGCATGATTTTATCATTGATATGAAATGCGAATATGATTGTAAACATGTAGTGAATGTGGATGTCTTGGCAAGAGAAAATAATAGATGTTTTTCTTTACACTTTTAAGTTTTTTTGCTTATACATTTATGATTTCTTGAATAAATTTTGGATTTGAATTTTATGTTTATGATTCTACTTATGTTGGATATGATGAACTTTTTTTTTTTTACTTTTATACCAAAATGTTTCACGTATGAGTATTTATTCTAGTTATATAGTTAACAAGAAATTTAATGTTTTTGACCTTGTTAAACAAATATAAGTAAAAAGTACAAATTATATATATAAAATATTGCTAGAGCATACTTCTTCCTAGTCTCCAATTAATTTCTCTAGGCACTAGACTCATATTCGATGACTAGCTTCCGCCTAGCGATTTTTGGAACCTTGATATTTATTATCTTTATTATAGAGAAATGTCCGATATTGCTTCCTTAACGTAATCTCTGGCATTTCGTACCTTGTTTACTATTTCAAAAAAATAAGAATTTATTTGAGAAAATTTTTATGTGAATTTGGCAGTGATATAACTCATGAGAAGATATAGAAATGGTAAAAAAAATAATAAATAAAACCCTAGATGTTTTTAACTTCATAAAAAACCAAATTAATTACAAGGAGTAATCAATCGAGTATCATGGAAACTACAACACAACTCTTCCATTATGCATGAACACGCTCGATTACATCAAGATATGTTCCAAATACAAGACGAACCTGATAATCAGAGAAGTTGTCACCCAAAAATTCGCCTTACACATGTTGTGTCGAGGAGATGGGTGTCATCCTATACAAAGGTTGATCCATCCTAGATCTAGTGATGACGAAGAAGAAGACCAAGTAGAGGAGATGTAAACAAAACTCCATTTTTGATTGAATTTTGTTATGAAAAATAGACAAATTTTCTTGGATATGAAATTTTGGTTGTATGTACAAGCCAATATAGAAAAAATATTTTAATATAAAAAATTGAATAGGTGTTTGTCGTGCTAAAAGATATGCTTTTCTTTTTCACTGCCTTCTTCGATATAATAGTTGGAAATCCATAAAAGTTGACCATCAATCCGTTAAATCAAAGACAATTTAATGTCATTATGTTGGATTTGAAATCATACTCGTTAATTCCTTCGAGTTCGTTATAAAGAGGACGCACTAATCAAGCATGTCAGAGTCTATACTAAATTGAGAAGCTTAACATGACGATGTGAGAATGTACAATGTATATCACTCAATTCCATACTATCATTTGCGTCATTTTGAACTTGCATAATTCAGCCTAGACTATTTTTACTTTTTCACTTTTCTAATATCCATCTAGATAACAATTTTTGCATGAGAAATGGTATAAAGAAAGAGAGACACTTTTAAGTTCATGAGAAATGCATTGACTAACAGTCAAAAGCTTAACAACATACATTTTGCAATGTCTATTAAGTCCATCTTGTTTGAATTCAAATCATTACTCAACTTGTAGATGAAGCAATACTGAGATTATCAAAATCACAAATCACATTCCAAACCCAAATACTGCACGGATCCTATGGAATATTAGATCCCTCCATCCTCTCTCAGTGTTTTCCACCACAGTCGCATTCCCATATCTGCACCGGTCAATGGAAACATCAGTGGAATCACATTCGATAACAAAGAACCACTCACTCTCATCTTCAGATTGAAGACAGATACATAGAAAATGCTAAGCATGTACATTAGGAATGTGTTCAGGCCCATACGAATAAAGTAACAAGTGTTCATAAGGAACACTGAAGCGCTCAAACATCAACATAACCTAATAGATAGACATTGGGAAGCTTATGAGACTCTCCACTGATTCGGATTTCTCTCGATTAGTCCCATGGTTCTATGCTTCCTACATTGATGGGAGAGTTTCTATCTAAAACCAAACTATAAAGCATCTCAAATTCCAGTACAATTCATTCTACTAGACACAAATTATGTCACTTAACACTTCTCTCCACTTTATGAATGAAGAACAAAGTCATCAAAGTTTAAAAGCTTAACATTTCTATTCGATTTTTCCTCAATCCAAAATTCAGAATGAGAATCAGGAGCAACTCATAAGTAACACTAACCTGTCTTCTTCAGGAATGTCAGTGTGAGTAAGATTGACAATGGTGACTCCTGCTTGAGGCTCTTCAAAAGTGAGCTTAACCTGAAATGTCAAAGCAAGAAAGGCCAATGCATCAGCATCAATCACAGCCTAACATGATTTGTATTCACAAAGAAAACAAACCGTCGAATCAAGACCATCAGGCCAGCTTCCGAATCTCCATTTCTGAACAATCAATTTGCCTTCTTCTAGCTCAAGATTCATTCCAGTGACAGATCCATCAAAGACACTAATCTCCCCATTCACCTCTCTACTTATCTTAGCATTGCTCTGCGTAAATCCTTTCCAACGATTCTCATCCATTAAGATCTCATACATATCCTTCGCTCTGCAATTGAACTTCTCAGTCATAGTAATAGTCTTGAACCCTTCCTTCGTCTTCGCCTTCTTCTTCTCCTTCACTACTTTAGTCACCGCCGCAGCAGATACCGCTGGAGAATCACCGGACTTATCTGCTGCTACAGTAGCTGATGGAGTCGCTGCCGATTTCGGTGCAACCTTTTTAGATTCTAACTCGTCCTTGCAGGGACCTCCTTTCGCCATAGTTTCCACATAAACCCTAACCTTCTCAAGAATAATCGATTTCCCTTTAGACACCATCGCTTCCTTCAAGGTCTTCCCGATCGACCCCTCGTCCTTGATCGAAAACCTAATCTCCGGATCTTCATCGGCATTTTCATCGGAAATATACGGCATCTCCACCAATCCATCCGCCTTCAAAAGCGACTTACCTTCAGAATCTTTCGCCTCACCTTCCCAAGAAAGAGAGACATTAAGCTCATAACCAGGAATAATCTTCCCCTTTCTTACATTAACGTAAGCTTCGCCATCGACTTTCTCGATCTTCTTGATCTTGATAAACAGATTTCCTTCGCCGGCGAGGATAACAACATCGGAGAATTGCTTATTGAAAAAGTTCCGAGACCATTCGAGACAATTGGTTTCGGCCCAGTGCCAGTTATGGACGTTGGTGCCGTCGGGTCTGTCCTCTACGATCCATCGCTTGTCACCTTCGCCGAATTTGGCCATTGCCGGATTGTGAAATCTAATCTACAAGGATTGAGTTTCAGCTACTGAGTAAGAAGCAGACAACTCAATTTCGTTGAGATTTGTGAAGCAGCAGAAATTGAGACTACCTATATAAACAAAAAGCAAATGAAGCCTCTAGATTTTTTTTTTTTTTTTTTATTTAGAAATGACTTTGTAGGGTTTCTTTTCTCGTCACACTATTCACTTTTGGGGTAATCGTTTTAATTTCGTAATTTTAGTCAAATTATGTTAACAATCCAAATTTGGAATTCATTTCGGATTTTAAAATTCACAGTTCACATGAATTATCTCTTTGGGTTTTGTATATATCGAAAAAGATTATTGGGGTAAAAGTTTTGGTATTGAAAAAGATTAGGGTGAAAGGGGTAACTAAAATATTTCTAAGTTCCTCATAACTTTCATAATTTCTTTCTTTTGCCCTCGTTGACTTATTTCCTAATCACAAATTCTTCTGCGAGAACTGTTTTTTTTTTTTCTCGAGAAAGTGGAGTAAAATCAATTCTATCTCTGCTACAATGGCGACTACGATACCACTCTTTGCTTCTTTCAAGTACGCCGATGGTCTAACCGTCGTTGGAATATCTTTCTGCACCGCTTTAGTATGTGAAGCTATTTCGTGGATCCTAATCTACCGTACAAGCTCCTACAAATCATTGAAATACTCCATTGACAAGGCTGCGAAGAAACTCGAGACGATGAAGACCGATAACCCATCTTCGAAGCTAACGATCAAGAAATCAAAGACGAAGAAGATCGATCGCGTTGAAACCAGCTTAAAAGAATCGAGTAGAGATCTATCTCTCTTCAAGTTCAAATCCGGTGCGGTTGTGGCATTGGTTCTCTTCGTTGTCTTTGGTTTACTCAATTCTCTCTTTGAAGGTAAAGTGGTGGCGAAGCTTCCGTTCCATCCGATCACAATTGTGAAGAAGATGAGCCATAGAGGATTGAAAAGCGACGATCCAACGGATTGCTCCATGGCTTTTCTGTATCTGCTTTGTTCAATCAGCATCAGAACCAATCTACAGAAATTTCTAGGATTTTCTCCGCCACGTGGAGCTGCTGGTTCTGGTGGATTGTTCCCCATGCCAGATCCCAAGACAAACTGAGTATGATTCACTGTTTTTTTTTCTTCTTCTCCCTTTCTATTGAATTTTCATCATAAGAAACAGATTCAGATTTTTCACTCTGTTGATCACGAGACATAATAGTTCTCTTCATTCAATCTTTTTTTACAAAATTATCAACAAAAGTCCAAATCATAAACTCTAGAATCACTGCACAAACATACCTCACACATGTTATCTTTTTACCTCAAATCTCAAAATATTGTTCGCTTTGTCGTGTCTCTGATACAGAATCAGAGATTTCTGAATCAGCTGCTTCAGATCTTCTCAATTTAGAAACAAGAACCCACATATTAGCAAGCTCATTCTCCAAATATGCTTCTCTTTGTTTTGATTCTTCTACTATCCTTTCAAGCTCAGCTTCTCTTTGATCTCTTTCAACAAGTGCAGCTTCATATGATAACTCACGCTCTTTACTTATCCTTAATTCTCTTTTCAGCTCCATTGATGAGCCGTCTTGCTCTTGCCTCTTTACAAGGCTCTCTCTTCTTCCATTGTTCCTCACATTTGTTGTTCCTGTTTTGTTAATACGCTGTGTAGGTGAGCTCTTTTGTGTTGTTAACTCAGCTACTAGTCTCTCGTTGTGTTTCATAAGCTTTGCAACTTCTTCAGATAATGCCTTTAGCTCGACTGCAGCTGCTGATGCAAGTCCTTTTGCATATGAACTCTCTTCTGCGAGTTTCTTGTTTCGAAGTTCTAATTGTTCTTTTGATTCACTTAGTTCCTCAGCTTTCTGCTTCAACTCGTCAGTCTTAGTTTCCTTTCATGTCAGAAAGCAAATAGAGTTTGTTTAAGCATCATGTGGCTGGCTTGGCTATAAGAAGATAACAATGTTTACGAAATGTTTAAAAGAGACCTGAGCTAGTTCCAGGGCATTGGAGAGCTGCTGCTTTAGGTTTGCAACTTCTTCTTGCAACACTTCACATTCACATGTCTGCAGAAAACAACACCGCACCAGTTATAAAGCTATTTCAAAGAGTAAAATAAGTCGAAGAGATAGTGAAAGACAATCTCTGAACCTTTCGATCAAGTGCTCCTCGAATGATGCGATTATCTGCAGCTTTAACCTGTAAATAAGATAAATAGATGAGAAAAGAAGTGTTAGCAAACTTTAACAGGCATGAGCAGAGATTATAATCCAATTCGACCACCTCTAGTTCAAAAGATTTCTCATTAAGTTGATCCCTTAGCTCAGAAACTGCCTGAAGATAATAGAAAAACCACTTGAGAAATAAATGGTAGATAAAGAAGTCACTGCATAATATTTGACAATATGAGCTTACCTGTACTATATCAGATTTGTCCAATGCCTCATGTGATGTGAAAACAAAATCCAAGATTTGCTTCCCTAACGTGTCAATCTGCTCGTTCTTTGCTTTGATGTCTTCGTTGAGCACTCTAATTTCCTCCTACGTAACAACGAGATTCAAGAAAGTGAATATTTGCTAGATTTAAATGACAACTAGATGGAGATCACGAACAGAGTGATTATATTACATTAGTCTCTTCATTTTGAGGGGACTTCGCAGCCTCATTTGACAAACGTTTTAAAGAACTTGATTGCTGCTCCATCTCCTCGCATAAAATCTTTCTCTGTTCCCTCACGAGATCGAGCTCATAGATCATGTTATTGCAAGTCTGGGAACAAGTGAAAAAGGTCTCTTTTAAGAGAGAGTATGGATTGGAGTTGATAATGAAAATATCTCTTATGTACCTCCGGTGTCCCCATTTCATGGGAACTATCTTCTTGAGCTTCCATGTCTTCCCTAGGCGTTGAGAGTTGTTCTATCAAAGGTGATCCTTCTGAAAATTTTGATTCTGTATGTAGATTACTGCCTCCCCCTTGAGGAGTTGATGGTGTGCTGTTAGATTTCACCACACTTGACTGGTCGCTGGCAATTGAACCACTATCCTTTTTCTGTTAACAAAAAGTAAGCTTTTATCAACAACAGGGGACGAGAGAGGCACCAATACAATCAAAGAAGAAACTGCATCTAAGACGACACAAAGCTGTATATTAGGACTCTTTTACTACCATTAGCATTATATATGAAAATGCAGTCATTTGCATACCTTAGGTTTTAACCAATTTAACAGTCCATGTTTCCGGTTCTTCTTTTCTTTTCTGTACGGAATATCTCTAATCACATGATTTCCCTCGACAGAAACGTACAGGTCAAGCTGCTCATCGTCTATCATATCACGTCTCTTGTATGGTAGGTAAGCAAGCTGAGCACGCATCATCGCCCAAGATTAGCCAAAAAAAAGCTACTAAATATGTGTACTACAGTAGATCTAAAGTCATGCAGATCAAAGTGAAACATTCTCAGATGGGAAACACGGAATCAATTTGTATTATCCAGGAAGATAAGTGATTCTACCTCTTCTTCTCCAAATGAATGTCTCCTCTGTGGATTAAACCGATGAGGTAATTGAGATGCTTGTGGTGTTTTAGTCGACACCAAAATTAATTTTGTCAACCGTTGAATTCGACTCAAGAGAGCTGCTTTAGCTTCTTCCTCTTCTTCGAGTTTGGATTGCATCTTCACTTCACCATCTTCTAGCTTTTATTATCATGTTACACAGCCAAATGATTAATTTCTGCTTCATAAGAACAATATCATTTGTACCAATATCTTTCAGCTGAGGAGCTGATACAATTACCTGTTTAAGCTGTTCCAATTCCTCCTTCAGTTGGCAAATCTCGTGTCGGTACTTCTTGATTAATGATTTTTCATCAATTATCTACAGTTTTACAGTGTTAGAACCGTTCAGAATAAAAGATAAGAACTGCTAAAAGATATGCGAGGAAAACCTTGTTTTGTTCAGCTTGAATCTCAATATGCTTTGCACGATGGGCAAATTTCAATGTGTTATGGGTTTCTTCCGAACTACTTGATGCAGGAGTCACCGTACAAATAAGCTATCATATCCAGAGGGTACAAATAATCAGTAAAGTATATTACTGTCAAGATATATGCTTAACATTATTAACAATTAACAAAATTTATCCTGTTGAATAGCTATCTCGTAAATTTTATATTTTATTGTAGCAAGAAGATTGAGAATAGCAATAACTAGACTTACAGATACTCGGTCATGACCACTTAATGAGGACTGAAGGATCCTTGTTAATTTAGAGTCTCTGTAGGGTACATGTGAAGCCCTTACATCCGTAAGCTTTGATATAACCTATAACATCACAAGAACCACAACAATTCAGCCAGTAGGAGAATACTTAAAGCAAGTTCCTGTGAGAAGAGAAATAAAAACAAAGGTAGACAACTGTATAATTGTAAGGTAATGACAAGCACAATAGTCGAGTAAGATGCAAAATGATGCAAAGGTGGAAAGCTGATTCTACAGATAAAAAAAGTTCTTAAGAATTAACTAAACTCTGAGACCTATTGTGGACCAAGTGAAAAACTGTGGTAAGAAAAAACTCACAGTCCCTAAAGTCAGCAAACTTTTATTTATATATGATCCTTCCTTGCGTCTTAAACCACTGGTTTCAACTTTTGAACTCTCGGAACCTGCTAGATCAACGAGGTTCTGCAGATTTCGGGGAAATTGGGGGCAGTTAATATCTATCAAATGTTCAACCTTTGAAATTTACAGACAATGCAAATGATCATAACTATCCATAATATAATAGCGAGGAGATGAGCTTACCAGCCGTGAGAGAAGTACAGCTTCACCTTTAATCTTGTTGCCTATGGGACTACTTTCTACCGTCTGCATCCAAATTAGTTTATTATCTTTCAGCAACGGCACAGCTATATCAGTTAATATGAAGGAAAAAAAGGAAACCGTAAAGAGAATATAAACATACCAACGTAAAGATTGTATGGCTCCGGCTGCTAAGTAAATTAAAATTTGTGGATCCAACATGTCGTTGCTCTGCCATGAGGAAAAAATTTCTATCAATACGAATTAAATGATAACACATAAAGAAGAGAAATGTTTGACAAAAAAAAAAATAACAATAAAAGAGAGAAATTACTAAATCATGACAAGGTTTAAGGATGAAAGAGATTTACTCGTATAATAAAAGAGAGAATTACTACTTAGAATTTGCTGTTATATAAAATTTAAGCGAAAATACACTTTCAACATTCTGTGTAGCCTCAATCAGTTGAGAATCACTTTCTGATGTACAATGACTGCAATAGTCTTTTGGGAGTTTTAACATTGTAAAGTAAACTTATTTCTTCAACTTAAAGGAAAGGTGAAAAATACCACATACCTTCTCCAGATGCTATAAGAGAAAGCGCATGAGCAGGGGATAAAACAACTTCCTCTTTAATCCCTTCAACAAAGGTTCCCTATAACCAATAACATAGACAGGTTCAACTGAAAAACTCGGAGGAAAAACACTCGTAGCAATAGAAGCCATGAGAAGGTCAGTATAAAATTCTCAGTTCAAATGACTATTAAAAAGATCAACTTCAAATCTGCTTGAATAAGCAACGCGACACAGAACATCACAATGAAACGAAACGTCCCCATTGAGATAAAATGTAATAGTATTATTTCAGCATTATATGATGAGCACTGTTATAACAAAAGATTGTACAAAGTCAGTGAGACCATCACTACGCATATTTTCAACAGAAAAGCAACAAATAGGACCTGAAGCTGAATCACAAACCTGCTTGTCTTCTCTAATCCTCAAAACTTGTTCTGCTGGGTTCAACAAATCATTAACAACCTGAAATATGGTGAACGATAAGAATAGTAATTGCAAAGGATAGTAAATATAAATGATGGAGCAGAGAAGAAAGTAGGTAAATAACAGCACCTCATTATAAATTTCCAGGTAGGAAATACGGAGAAGAAATTCTCGATTAGGAGTCTGTAGAAAATAAATATATGAGGTTGCTGGTTCTTAAGCCAAGGAACTTGACAAAAAAAAATCCTAAAAGGTACCTCTTGGATAATGTTGAAAGCATCTTTTACTGCTAACGGTATAATACCAGGAGATCTCTGGTCACCCTGACATTTTGACCAAAAATTCAACCAAATCTCTCAGCAGATAATCCAAATCCTATGTCATGCACACCCTAAAGTTAAATGCAAACATGACTTGAATAGTATGGATGCATAGAAATCAAACGGTAACAAGGAAAATCATGTTTTTATTGCAGTCTAGGGGAACAGTTCAAACAAATTGTTTTGTATAATGTAGAGAACTCTTAAATTTAATGCACCCATATACGCACTTTTTGTAACAATCTGAAAAATAAGAAATAACCAGATGAAGCGATCTTACATGCATTGTGTGAGTCTTTCCACTGCTTGTCACTCCATATGCAAAAATGGTCCCTATAGTTGGATTAACATTTAGTGTCACTATACTAAAATCAAATGCTAAGAAAATCTATGTAAAGTTAGCCTGAAGATTCTAACGTTCACTAGGTGAATCATCTAAACTCGCTCATGAGTATCTTTTCATGATTCTTTTGAGTAAGGATAAGCCTTGTTGATATAGCATAAATGATCAAATATCATACAACTAAGTCTTTCAGCATAGGATTTGGAAAAGACACAGTCTTCCATAAAGGAGTTAATATCAGGAATTGACTTCTTAATACAAACTAGATAGGCTATTAAACTGTTAACATCATACCATTTATCCCCTCCATAGCCCCATTAACAACATGGTGTGCAGCAATATCATAGACATTTCGTGTTGTGGTTGTAGGTCCAAAGACATGATCTGCAGAAAGAAAATCGATCATTAACAGACAGAAAGACTACTTCAAGGAAACAACATGCAAGATCCAAACGTCTAAAAACGAACGTATCCAAGTAGACCATGGCCTTCATTTTTAAGCATGATAAGAAGTTAACTTGTATACCACATAAGAACAATACTAGTATCCTCAGTTTGTTATACTTGAGTGATTTTATGCTCTCGTGCAATGTTGTTTATGATGATTGATGAATATGGAAAACTAACGAAACTAATCAAATTTATAAGACTTACCATAGGCATAAGCTATTGCTGGATTATGCTCATTTCGCACGATAGTTTCCCCATCTGCATACCATGAAACCTCCTCCCCTTGGCGAATTTCCCTAGGACTATGTCAAGGATAAGATGTGTCAAATTTACAGAACAAAGATTAACCTAGTATTTGGAAGCCTATACAAGCATATCATGGAAACCTGAGTGGGCGAAAGCGAACTGTGACTGTAACATTTTCTTTAGACCGTTGGCCCTGATCACTTTGTGGTAAGGTATCTGGTGAGAAGAAATGCTGCTTGCTTTGAGTAGATGAAGACGCAGGGGAGCTTTGGTCATCAATAGATATCTCGTGATAAAGCTTTGACGACGAGGTTGTTGAAGATGCAGTAGAATCAGCACCCTTTAAACTGCTAGACCCTATTTTTCTGGATGCCATCACAAGTCCAAGTCGAACCTCCAGATCACTGAATGCAGACACGAGTAAAAAGAACAATCAATAAACAACAAAAAAAACAGTGATATCTCCTCAAGGCTACTGCCTCTCAAATCTGGAAGAATATCTACATATCAAACAGAAGAAAATCATCAAGAAACCTCATGAAGCGACTAGTAAAGTTACTATATATATATAAAGCATGTGCTATATCTAGACAAGTGAAGGATTCAACGATTTCAAAGATAAATCTACCTGAGAGATGAAGGAAACAACAAAACTTTACTAATTCAACCATTTATAGAAAGCATTCTTTCGTCAACCTTAAATGCTGAGAACACTTAAGAACACTGAAAAGTGAGCAGTTTAATTAAGGTTGTTGTTCTAGCTTTGCAGAAAATGAAACTACCTAAAAGTGAATTCCAACAATAAGCAGTAAAAGCGAAAAGTGAAGAAGATGATAAAGAAAAGCCTAAATTTACGCATTAAGGGCCCCGCTTTTCTCACAGTTCATGCCGAAATCAGAAAAGGTTACCATTAAAAAATTGAAGCAAAAGAGATGAAAAGCAGCTCAAGGTTACAATCATAATCGCAGAGAGCAGCTAGAAGAACAAACACGAATGGCCAATTCAGAAACCTGAATCACTACTTGGAAAAATCGTGCGTTGAGTCGAATTATCATCGGATTTCTCGGAAACCTAACGGCATTTTAGAAACTTCAATAAGAAAGACAGGGGAAGAATGAGTGAGTACCTCAAGTGAATCAAAGGAGCATCGACGCTAAATTTGGAATCGTATGCAAAAGGAAGAGAAAGAGATCTTAGAGAGAAAAGGAGTAACAGATAATCAGTCGAAATCGATTGTTAAAAGAGATGTTAAATCCAGAGTCTCTCTCGTTTCAATATGTGGGTTTGGTTTATCGCAAACAGAAACACCATAATAAAGGTATAGGTGAGAAAGACATTAAGGAAGGCGACTATACATATATAAAAATGTGTAAGTATATGTTTATACGTATTTGCCTTCACGGATACAGTTATGATAATAAAAGAACAAAAAGAAGCCTCTATAAAATCTTCAAGAATAATTTTAATATTTTGATATTTTATAACTTTGACTTTTGTAATTTTATATGATATGGGAAAGGTTTTGTTTTATTTTTATTTCATCCAATTGAGACTCACGAGCAGACTTTAATGTTGAAAATTTTAATACTTTGAAGTGTTCTAGTCGTAACTTGGACCTACAAAATTGAAAACTTAACAACAAATTGCTGATAGGAGTGTTCAGAAATATACATATAAGGTCCAAAATCCAAATCAAACTGATTAAAAAAAAGAAATTTAATAAATAATCAAAACTGAGTCTAATTTTAGTAACTTCACATTTTCTGTCGTTAGAGATAGAGATGTCAAAACCAAATCTTTTTAATATCCTAATAAATCCTCTATTTTATTTTAGTACAAAAAGAAGAGGAACCAAAGACTTAGCTTGACTGTTTTATTAATGTGTGTGTTCAAATATATATTTGAAATTATTTTAAATTTATTTGAAATTTCTCTTTCATTTACAAAAACACATTATACTCACTAAAAAAAACACCTTAAATACTTCCAAAACAATAAATTTAATCAGATCTCATAATCTCTCTTTAAAAGATAGAATAGTTCATTGCAGAGGAAATATTTCAAGATGGAAAAGGAATAATAGATGTAATTCTTATGAGGAAATACTTAGATTAAAATCTCTGCTTAATAGTAGTATTGTCAATGGTAGTTCCACTATTGACATAAACAATCTTAGACGAGAGTTGGCAAGAGCTTACCAGAATGAAGAAACTTATTGGAAAGTCAAGAGCCGGAATAACTGGCTCAAAAATAGTGATAAGCACACCAAATATTTCTTTGCAATAGCTAAAGGTAGAAAGACTAGAAACAAAATAACTTCTATTTTGGATAATCAAGAGGTCCTTCATTGTTCTGAAGAGAATATAACTCAGATTGCTGTTGATTACTTTAAGGACATTTATCACAGTAGCAATCTGGATTTCAATCATCAGAATTCAGTGTTTGATGGTTTTCATAAACGTGTAACAACATAGATGAACACTGAACTTATCAAACCAGTCTCAATGGATGAGATAAGGACAACTTTGTTTTCCATGTGTCCTTCAAAGGCACCTGGGCCTGATGGATTTATCAACAATTTTGGGAAGTTGTGTGCTCATACTTGTTCAACATGGTTAACAGCTTTTTTACAACAGGATCTTTAGATCATGATATCAATCATACGAACCTCTGTCTGATACCAAAATTAGATACACCCCTAAGGATGTCAGATTTTAGACCTATAGCTCTTTGGAATGTCAGCTATAAAATAGTCTCAAAGATACTAGTGAATAGGCTTAAACCTATTTTAACTCATTTAGTTTCTGAGGAACAATCTGCTTTTGTTCCTCAACGCATGATAACTGATAATATGTTAATTGCTCATGAATTACTCCACAATTTAAGAGATAGACGATGTATTTCTAGTTCATTTATGGCCATAAAAACAGACATTTCAAAAGCTTATGATAGGTTAGAATGGAACTTTGTAGAAAACACACTTCATTATATGGGTTTTCATCCAATATGGATTAACTGGAGCATGACTTGTTTAAAGTCTGTTTCATTTTCCATTTTTATAAATGGCTCACCTAAAGACTGTTTTAATCCTCAAAGGGGTTTGATATAAGGGGATCCCCTGTCCCCTTATCTCTTCATTCTCTATTCAGAAGTACTGAGTCATTTGCTTAAGTCTGCAGCATCTAGCAATAAACTGAGAGGTATTAAACTAAGTACCCAAGGACCAGCTGTTAATCATCTATTATTTGCAGATGATTCAATGTTTTTTTGTCAAGCCAATTTAACCTCAGCTTCTGCAATAAAGGACATATTGCTTAAGTATGAATCAGTCTCAGGACAAAAGATTAACTTGCACAGGTCCGCAATCACTTTTGGTGCCAAAGTATGTCCAACTATGAAGACTAGAATTAGAAATTTACTTCAAATACATAATGCATGAGGGTATGGAAAATACCTGGGTTTACCTGCACAGTTTGGCCGGAAAAAAGTTGATTTGTTTCAGTATATTGTTGAAAAAATCAAACAAAGGACTCATGGTTGGAGCAATAAGTTTTTAACACAGGCTGGTAAAGAGATACTGCTCAAGTCAATTGGTTTAGCAATGCCTATTTATTCAATGACATGTTTTCAATTACCAAAGGGTATTTTTGAAGACATAGACAGAGTCATTGCCCAATATTGGTGGAGATCCTCTACTAATCACAAATCTATGCATTGGCTAGCATGGAATAAAGTAACTATCCCCAAGAAGGAAGGAGGATTGGGGTTTAAGGATATAGAATTGTTTAATCAAGCTCTATTAGCAAAGCAATGCTGGAGATTGCTTAAGTATCCAAATTCTTTGTTAGCAAGACTACTGAAAGGCATATATTATCCAAAAACATATGTTATGCAGTCTAATTTTAGGTAATCAACATTCTTTTGGATGGAGATCTATTCTAGCAGGAAGGGATCTTCTACAAAAAGGTCTTAGGGTCCTAGTAGGCACAGGTCATAATACTCGAATCTGGTATAATAATTGGTTAGCTGTAGATCCCCCTAGACCACCAAGGAAAAAGAATTATGATTCCCGGCAGTTAGATAAAGTCTCATAACTGATAAATAGGTTTACTGGTATGTGGGATTATACTAAGGTTACTCATTATATATGTGAGGAAGATGTACCTCATATTTTGTCACTTAAGCTAACTAAAGATACATGCTCTGATGCCATAGGTTGGCATTATACATCAAATGGTGAATATTCAGTTAAGTCGGGTTATTGGTAGCATCTCATTTAGGTTCTCCTACTATCCAACAACTTTCTTATGATGCCAATATCGCTGTTAAAAAACAAATATGGAAATGTAATGTTCCTGCTAAAATCAAACACTTTATATGGAAAGCTTTGTCACATATTTTACCTGTTGGTTCTGAACTTACTAGGAGATGCATTAGTTCTGATGGTCTCTACCTTAGATGTAATCAATTAGAAACTATTTCTCATGTCTTGTTTGAATGTCCAGAAACAAAATTAGTATGGAACGAAATAAATTTAGCCTCTTTGGATATGTTGGATCCTTACATAAGTTTAGAGGATAAATTATTACACTTATTAGATTGGTCACCATTGCTTTCTAGTCATAATTCTCATTGTTTATCATTGTTTATTATCTGGCACTTGTGGAAAGCTAGAAATGGTTTATTGTTTCAACATAAACACATTTCTTGGGCAAGTATTATCCAATATGCAGGTTCGGAAGCAGAGGATTGGACATTGTTGCATCCTACTTCATCTCATCAGTCAGGACATCCCCAATTACAAGCTAGACATGATCATGGATCCACTTCAAGATGGTCTCGTCCTGATCCTTTTTGGATCAAATTTAATTATGATGCAGGCTTTAGGAGTTCTCAAAGTTCAGCAACAATTGGATGGGTATGCAGAGATGCTATTGGAACATTCAAGGGAGCTGTTCAAGTGCTTGGAAACCATGTTACAACCAGTCTAGAAGCAGAGCTACAAGCCTTGTTCATTACAATGCAACAAGCATGGATCCGTGGTTTTAAGCGGGTTTGTTTTGAAGGTGATAACCAAGTTCTTAATCATCTACTCATGGGTAAACAAGTATCTTTTGCTTTGGCAAATTGGATTCGTGATGTGTTATGGTGGTCAAGCACGTTTGAGACTATAAAGTTTCAATGGGTGGCTCGAAAGAACAATAGAAATGTTGATTATTTGGCTCAACAACAATTTAATAGTGTTACTTCTTTCACATATTTTAACATAACATCTCATGTAAAGATGTTTGTTATGTAAAGAAGATGTACATTTTAATTAATACATTAGTTTGCTGTGAAAAAAAAACAAAAAAATTAATAGAAATCACTAATCCAATAAAACTAAAATTTATAATATCTTTTAAAATTGTTATTTAAATAAGACTAAATTTATCATTTTAATACAAATGATCTCAAACTCCATTTTAAATTACTTCTTAATTGTTTTTCAATAAAAACAGATATTTCAACATTATTTTACCCCCACTCGAACAAACCAAAAGATTATTTAGGTTTCTTGAACATAAATGTGGCAAGAGGTTCTCTCTCAGACAGCAACAGAGGAAGTGGTCTCGTTGAGAAGGCCATAGAAAGTGTGATATTCCGAAGTGTCTTTAAAGCCAGGTATCAATTCCGTTAAGACCCTCAATATTGTAGCCAAATGCTGCAGATCATTCGATGCAAATGCTGCTTCTAGATATAGCGACGATCGCACACTCGTCACCTGCAATTTATACACATACCAAAATCAACTAAACCCAAACCAAACCAAACCAAATCGATCTGATAAGAAATTTTGTACCTTATGCTTCTGAGCATATCGGAGAGCTTCAAGATAGTATCCATCTTGTACAAGGAATGAGATATAATCATGGTGCAAGGAGAGCTGTCTCAACATATCAAGCCCAAGCTTCCTTACCCGGAGATTTTGGCCACCACTCTCGAGAAGTTGGAGCGCGACTTTCTTTGATGGTTCAATTATCTGCAGAGAAACATGATGTATTCCAAAATACTAAGAACAAGAAACCTGAAGAGGAGGTTTTATTTTCACTGAAGAAGATTTCATACAAACCTTGTTTGCGATAAATAATGACAGTTCCGCAAATCGCTTACTGTAAACTAAAAGTCTTATGGTCATCACAATAATGTTCGTATCCACCGTAAGTTTTTCTGCACTTATACTGCATCAAAGGAATCAAAGTAAGAAACAAAGCATTTGTGAACTGAATTAATGTCTAAGGCAAACCAAGTTTCTGACAGAAGAAAGAGTTAATCTACCTGCGAAGGAACTCGGTGATGATAGCAATTAAGTACTCAGATTCCTCAACCATCAGATCCTCCAGAGAAGCAAAAACAAAGTTGTAGAGCTCATCAGGCGATATTGCTGGCGATGAAAGTTGCGATTCTTGCTGCTCATCAGCACAAAACATGTTCTCCTTTGTACCAGATGGTAAGTTCAGTTCGACTTCTTCATCAATATTGCTTCCAGATGACCTTTGCCTTTCGTTATCTTTCAAAACAGAAGGTTGATGAGTGGATAAGATGTGTTAAGAGATTGCTACTTCTTTAGTGTATTCATGCCTAAATCAACTTTTTGGGGGTTCAAAGATTTTACCAGGAGATGCACCAACGGTTGGAGAAGATACAGTAGCCTTTTCGTTCTTTAATTCCTTTATTGTACCGGTTTTAACCGAGCAGGAATATGCTGTGACCAGTACATCTATTGCCTGAGTAACCTGGGTTGCTGGTCGGCGTTCCAAAATAATAGCCTTTGCTATCCCCAAGCACAGTTGTTTAGCCTGAAATAACATACCCAACAATTTAGTCTAACACAATCAAAAGCTCCAACAAGGTTTACTACCGCAATTGTTGTATGAGCAGACTTTTCTTGGATACACTATGAACCCAAGTAATTGGAAAAAAAACCATGAATCACAGCAAACCATTAAATATAGAAACAAGCACTAATTCCTTTTCCATTATCTATGTTTTATTCCACAAACGTTTGTTGTTGAAGAAAGGTATTCCATCATGCTTATTCCCTCTGCAAAACACAAAGCAAGAGAAAGTTTGGGACCTTATTTGCTTCCAACTTCCTTCGCTGCAGGAACTCTAGAAGAGACGTCCTCTCTGAGCTGCTAGCAGAAATTGCCTGCAACACAAAATGTTAAATACTGACATTTGCGAAATATCTAGGAATTAACTGTCACATAGATAAAACAACGAAAGCCGACTTGCCTCAAGATCCAAATGCATCTTCCATAGAACCTTGTTGGTCTGATCCAGAATAAGGTCTGGAACCAGAAAGCTCCAGCCATCTTCATACATGATTACGTTTTCGTTGCTTGTGGATGATCCTGAGCTCTCGTTTACTTTGTTAGCAGCTTGAGCGGATGTGGCAGAGCCTTGATAACCCCTCCAGAGCAAAGGAAGAGGAGCAGATACAGGAGCTCGAGAATCCATAAATAAGTCATAGATGATAACAACCTTAGCATCAATTTGGTGCACAAGCAATAAATTGTCAACTGCACTCACTGACAACTTGCTTGAGTAAGTTGGTAGAGAACCCTGTAAAAAATGGCCAATGGTATCAACGAAGAAAGAGCTATCTTATGTCCAAAATACATGGTAAGGTTGCTTTGCAATGCCAAATTTAGCAACATAACTAAAGTAAAAGTGTTATTTGCATCACCTACCTACCTATTAGATTACACTTCTCTTACAGTTGCAAATTTCAAATTTCAAAAGTTCAAACTCATAGAGTTACAGAATGTTTCAACTCAAAGGGGCACAAGGGCATGCAGATGCTAGTCAGAAAGTCGGCAACACGTTCACCAGAGATCATGTGTGCATCAAGATTGAAGTAACTAGACACCAGTAACTGAAAAAAGCAAACTTACTTGTTGAACGACTGCATCTCGGTAGAACCTGTATAAATGCAGTAGCATCGCCTCCCTGTCCAATTGTAAGCAATATATTCGCCCATAGCTGAAAGAAAATGATAAAGATTTACTCTCCAACTACATACACAATAAATGACTAAAGTAAAAATTAGGAGGAAAAGCGAAACACAAAGAAGACTCGTACACAGTGACTAAGTGAACATCTTTGGAAGAGAGAATAGGTTTATTGTTTGATTCAGATTTAGCCATAGTCATCTCAAACTTCGGTAATCGAACAACTCCTGCGGTGGAAAGCTGGAAAAGTGGATCAAATAAACATCAGGCCCTTACCTAAAGCTCCAACCACAATTGTTTGGCAAAACAATCAATAAATGAATAAATGTTAACTTAATCAGAAAGCTGAATGAAACTCTGCATAAAATTTTTAAGGACCAATAATATCAAATTAATTGGATGGATCCTATAGGTGAACGGAGTTGGAAAGCTCTTTCATATACCAAAGATTCATATTCTTTCCATTTTTCTCAAGGTTTACCTGAAATCCATTAAAAGTTTTGCATTGCAATCCTGATGCAAGAAGAACCAGTCGAGTTTCATGTGTATAGATGTACCAATTCACATTTGCTTTCTTTGTTTCCACCAGACGTAGTACCATAGAATCACAAGCAAACAAGTCCATACCACTGAGACAAAAAAAAAAAAAGTGTATGCATTGGAGGGAAAAAACGAAAGGCAAATAATAAGCAAAATGTTAAACATACAAATCTTAAAATAGAAGAGCTGAAAACAGAAACAACTATGTTTTAGGCTGCTCTAATAAGAAAAGATTGTGAATTACCACGTTCTGAAAGGGTTAATTGCCATAGAATCCAAAGTAAAAACATAGATGAATTCTAAAATACAGGTTTACAAGCCAATAAACTCATGTTAAAAAAGCTACTTAGAATTCTTAACTACAACCATTTAGTCTTCAAAAATCACCTGCTATGGTTGAAAACAATCTCAGAAATGAAAACATTTCTCTGTAGTCAAAATATGCAAGAAATAAAGCGAGCTTACCTGGTCTTTACAACGGCAAGATCACACAAAGGAGAGTCACTCCAAAAGAATCCGAGAATGCTCTCTGATCCTGCCTTGCATCTATGGCTAAGTGTCTGCTTGGTCTCACGATGAAAAAACTGTATCTCACAGTCAGATCTTTGGACAGCTATCAACTTTTTATCAAGAGAGAATCTGATAGCTAGGATAGGCCCTTCACTTATAGAATCAACTGAAGGAGGTACATCTGGATTGAAGGGGGACGTTTGCCATGAAAATACCTAAACGTAAAAAGAGGAGATCAGCCAGGGATATGGCTCGTCAAGCTTAACTAAGATATCAACTATGGTCGAAAGAAAATCAAATAAAAAATTACAGAGGAGAAGGAGATAAACACCTGACTAGAAGTGGTACAGATTAACAATCTGTTGGCATCATCATAGAAAAAAGCCCTGGATTCAGGAATATCGCAACGTAGGGGTGGATAATTTATATACACATGTGACAAAGCACCAGAGCTAACACTTGGCTGTGAACTTGAAAGCCTGCCAGACATACTCAAACTTTTCAGTTTTCCATATTTCTTAAAGGAATCAGACTGTAGTCCAAAATAAACTGTTAGAGGACAGATGTCTCACTTTAAGATGGGGCTGAGTTGCTAAAATTTATATTAAAAACGTATCAAAGGCTATCATATTACAAGATATCTTAAGAAAAATGTAAATGAAAAAGGCCTACATGTTAAAAATACAAGCAGCGCGGATGAATGCCTCTAATGAGTATTGGGAAGGAGAATATACTCGTGATTCAAGCTTTTCCCCGGATCTACAAAGAAAAAATGATAGTATAACAGATTCGTCTAAAATGATGAAGATAAGAATAAGATGTTTAACACATGTCGCTTGTGATTAAGTTCATCATACCGTATGTTGCATACAATTCTTCAGTGCGAGAAATTCTTTCAAGCACATATCTTTTTCGACCTCATGGACTTTAGATGCAACACAGCTCCCGTAGTCTTTGGCCTGTGACAAGTGAATTTTTAGTCAAACAACAAGAACTAAATCTTCAAGACACAATGCACAAGCAAGAAAAAAACGACTGCTTCACAATTGCAATAATATCATTTTACTCTCTCCTAACTCACTCTTTTCAATCGATGTCAAATTCATAACAACTAGCAAAGCTATCACAAACTGATTATTAAACCAATGAAATTAGAAATCAAATAAGGAAGAAGTTAAAGATCGACAGGTTTTGTGTTAACATTTCTCAGCATCTGAATTCTGAAAGGAAAAAAAATGCAAAATAACAAGTAACTGGATCTGTATGGAACAAACCTGTTTAGAACAAGTAGCTAAAATTCGTCCAAGTGTAGAGGCCGTAGCAGAATTCTTTTCTTTCATGCCTGCATTAGCATTGCTCAAGCTGAAAGAAACATTGGAGGTGACATAAGCAGCGATGTGAAAGAGAAACAAACACCAAAATACATTTCACCATTTTTTAAACAACAACTCACAAAAAACACTAAGGCCTTGCTGTAAACCCCACATTAATTTTCTACTAACACAACGAATCGGACAGCAATTTAATCCAATAAGTGAACTCTTATACAAGCTAGAAGGAAATTACAGACGAAAAAACAAGGAAGTCGAAGATTACACATTAAACACAGATGACATTAAAGGAAACAAGTAGGAAATCGGGATAAGACGATCAGAGAAGCGCTACCTACGAAAACCGAGAGGGAGATGAATCTAAGCACAGTGATGGACTTGCTCCAGATAGTTCGATTCGAACGGAAATGCAGTATTGGGGTTTGATAGAAACAGTCGTCGGTTTGATAGAACGGAAATCGATGGTTGTGTGTTCTTCAACGATCACCGTATGGAAGAGATAGGCAAGTGTGGATCTGTCATTATGGTTGGGCTTTGAGGCCCATTACGTTTATAGCAATGTATATCCCGGTCTCACGTGAAAACCGGGTCAAAATCAATCGTAACGAATGAACCAGGTCAAATCGGCCAGAATCAACGCTTACGAACCTTTTAATTTTTTTTTTTGTTAAAACCTCTTAAAAGTTTGCATCTAATCTAATTACAGTTAATGAATAGCATTCTCTAAAACCCGAGTCGGGAATCAAACTAGATGAATTTATGTGTTGTTGGGTTTCTTGATCAACTCCATATTAATAATTTATAAATATATTTTATTATATAAAGTAGAATGTCTCAAAATTATAACTCACATTATGACACGTGTCATATTAAACTTAATATTTAACTTAAATCTTGATACGTGTCAAATATTTTAAATAAATATAGCATGAAAAATATAAAATTAACATATCATTACTAATTTTTTGAAATTGAAAAAAAAATATATATAACATTTATATTTTAAAGAAATACAACACATAAAAGAGAAACACATAAAAAATGATTTTGACATGTGTCACACTAAATTTAATATTTAACTTAGATTTTGGATGTGTCAAACATTTTTTAAGAAATATGGCATGAAAAATATAACATTAACACATCATTACTAAGTGTTTGAAATTAGAAAAACAAATATAACATTTATATATTAATAAAATACAACACATACTAAAATTAATATTTAACTTAGATCAAGTGTCAAACAATTTTAGAAAATATGACATGAAATAATATAAAATTAACATGTCCTTACTAAATTAAAAAAAAAACAAATATAACATTTATATTTTAAAGAAAAATATACATGTATACATAGATTAAATCATCTAGGTTGGAGAATATTCAAAGCAAGAAAATCTAGAAAATGCTCTTACACGCGTGTGTTCAATTGTCGGAAAGACTTACATATTCTGAATTAAAGTTAGGCCTAAAATTTTTGATGCAATTACCAAATTTTTGCCGTTTTAGAAATTCTCGATAATGAGTCCAATGTACTTTTCTATATATATATCTTATATATTAAATACAAAGTCGATTTGTTTAGGTGTCACGACCACGTTTAATTTCAGACTTGAAAAAACTTTTTGGGGTTTAATGAAATATTATTATTACGATTATGCCATATATTTTGTCTACGTGTCGTGTTGACTGTATGTCTGATTTATTTTGAACTATATATATCGAAAACTATTATGTTATGATTGGTTAGTTTTGCCTACGTGGATTGATTACATTAATCGTATATTAATATATATTTTTATTAACTTTCATTTATATATAGATAAATACGTACCTAAGATATATCATAATATTATTATTCTTTCTAAAATTCTATATGAAGCCTATAAATAGACCTCCCCCCCCCCCTCTTCACAACATCACTAACGATTCTTCTTCAATTTTTATAGGTTTCATTTTTTCTGTTTGGGTTTTATATTTATTGTTTTTATTTATGATTATTTTTTCTACCATATTTTTGGTTAAAACAATCAATTTCGTTTCCAATGCAAAAACAAACCAAAAATTTAATCATATCAATCGATCGTTAGAGGTCTTGTTTCCAAACTGTTTTTGCATTGAATTTCGAATTGTTTAGTTTATGCTTGATCTAATCTATTATGAAGAAGAATTTCAATCATAATTTTAATTTTTAATTAATAATCGAGGTTTTTTGTTTTTATTAGAATTATGTTCGTTCATGTTATTAATTTACTTTTCTTTTTGATGGTATGTTATTATGACTAGAACAACTCAATCATGTATGCATTTTGTTCTGTATTTTAATATCAAATCTGTTTTTTAATTTGTTCGTGCATAATATGTGCAAAATTTGTGCAAATTTTGAGTTCATGTGAATAAATCTCTTCGCATAGAGTAATATCATGTTCAAATTTCGGGTTTTATAAAGAAAATTAATATTTTTCTTAAATTATTATTCTTTGTAAATTTTTGTGCAAATTTTGTGCATAGACGAATTAGGGTTTTTCACAGTTTTTTGTTTCGTACGAATTTTGTGCATATGTGAATTATGATTTTTTCGCAGTTTTCAATTCCGTGCAAATTTTGTGCATATGTAAATTAGGGTGTTTTCCATTTAAATTTGTTCGTGCATAATTTGTGCATACAATTATTATTATGTGCAATATTTGTGCAAACTGTGAATAAAACTATTCGCATGGAGTAATATAATGTGCATATTTTGTGTTTTCTGAAGAAAAATAATAAATCTGTACTGTTCTTATTATTATTCTTTGTAAAATTTTGTGCAAATGCGAATTAGGGTTTTATCGCAAGTTTTTGTTTCGTGCAAATTTTGTACATATGCGAATTAGGGTTTTCTTGCAGTTTTCTGTTTCGTGCAAATTTTTTGCATATGCGAATTAAGGTGTTTTCCGTTTTTAATTTTTTTCGTGCATAATCTGTACGTACCTTTATTTTTCTATGCAAAATTTCTGCAATTTTCAAGTTCCTTTGAATATTATGTCCATATTTCAGATTTTTTGAAGAAAATTAATAATTTTTTAATTTTTCTTAAATTATTATTCATTTCTATTTTTTGTGCAAAATTTGTGCATATGAGAAAAAGTTTTTTTGTTGTTTTATGTTTCGTGTAAATTTTGTGCACATGCGAATTAGGGTTTTCTCGCTGTTTTCTATTTTATGCAAATTTTGTGCATATGCGAATTGGAATTTTCTCGTTGATGCTTGTTTCGTGCAAATTTTGTGTATATACGAATTAGAGTTTTCTCGCAATATTTTGTGTCGTGCATCTCAATATTTTAAAAAATAATAAAGAAAATAATTTTTTATATATCATAATACTTTTAAAAATCTTGAAGTGTTAAATAATAATAAATTAGAAAATAATATATTCTATAATAATAAATAACTTCAAAATTTGCAGCGTTACAAAGTTTTTTTAATCATTATGATGACTTTTAAATAAAAACTTTATGTATTTTTGAAGAAAAAAAAATTTACAAAACATTATCTCAATTTATAATGTTTTAAAATTATGAAATTTGTTAATATTTATATATTATAATTTTTTTCCGACAAATTTTCATTGATATTGGATTAAAAGTACAATGTCATATACAAAACTACATAATACAAATTATTACACAAACAGATATGTGCGCCATATGCTAAGACAATAATTTTAAAAAGTAATGTTTACGATGCATTATGATGAAGAACGTCTTATACGCTAACTAATTTATATATATGTTATCTTCTTTTCTTTGATACCATCTAACTCCGATGCAATTCATACGCCTATATTGTTGAGGTTGTTCTCTAACTGCATCAGTAAAATTCATTGTTTCTGAAACTAGTTCTAAAAATTTGACAATCTGATACCAATTAGTCCGTATTAGAGTCTTCATAAATATTGTAGACTTTAAAATGATCCTGATATAATCCCAATTATTTTTAGCAATCTCTCCATCTTCTCCACTTACATAGTTTCTCCAGTAATCTCTCCATGGCGGTTTCCAAATCCGAATTGAATTTCGAAAAGATTCAACGCCTACATGAAATTTATCCAGAGGAAAAACACCATAATACAATACATACCATGGAAAAATGCCAACAAACGAAGATTTCATTGTCGGAAAAGTAAAATCTCGATAGAGACTCAATACACTGATAAGCGAAACTAATAGATTCTCCATGAAGAAGAACGAAGTATAATATAATGGATTTGGTTATATTCAAATCACAAACAACAAACGTATAAGTAAAATAAGAGAAGAAAGAGTACAGCCGACGTCGGCCGGAGGAAAAGTGATTAACGGTGGTGAGATTTGATAATCGCTTTGGTGATCACTAGTTTCGTAAGAAGCGGTTAGCGGTTAATCAATTTTTGAACCATCTGATTATCTCTTTGTTATATATATTATAATTTATCTATCAAAATATCTTAAATATCTTTACAAAATTTACTTTCTAAAATATGCATATATAATAAATATAATATTTTAAAATTCTGAATTTTGTTAAAATTTATATAATATGTTGTATCTGACAAAAAATAAGTATACATATATCAAATTTTTAATGTTTTAAAATTTTAAAATTTGTTCAGATTTATGTATTATAATTTATTTATCGAACTATCTTCAATATCTTAAATTCTTTTTATTTTATCAAATTTTCATATATCAGAATTTTAATGTTTTAAATTTCTGAATTTTGTTATTATTTATATATTATGTTGTATCTATCAAAAAATAACCATGTGCTATTATGTGACTTTTTCCATATTATTTTTTATAGGTTTACATAAAATCATATATACATCATTTAACATTATTGATATGAGATTTTCGTTACAATTTGTGATTGGTGTTATGCAAACATCTATGATTGGTGTATAATTAACTTTTTTGTAATGTGTTTATTTCATTATGATTATATAGTTTATACGTGTTTTAGTATTTTGTGTATATATTTTGTACGGTTTCGTGAATATGAAAATATACCATCTTATAATATCTATATAGTTGAGTTTTATGTTTTTATAAAATTTTCACATTAATATATGATCATGTAAATTTTGTTTTCTTAAATCTCATGATATTCTATTATTTTTATAGATTAACACGAACTTTAAATTTGTATATTGTATATAATACCAATATAGATATTCTTATTTATACACAAATACGTAAAATATACACAAATACATAATATTTGTCCTAAATTTGTTTAGTTATGATCAATATATCCGATAAATAATTTCTATATATAACAATATAGTAAGGTAGTGAAGATAAGTTTAAAATAATATTGGGTAGTAAGTTATTAATATATCATAGTCATTTTTAATGGTTGGATTAAGTTTCTAGAACAATATATACACAATTATATTTTTATCAAAGTTCCGATATAGTCATATAATAATATTATTGTAATATAATAATATTATTGTAATATAATAATATTTTAATCGAATAATGTTAATACGTTATTATTTTTTGTATCAACAACGAAGTGTGCAAAATATATTAATTATAAATAAATATACATTTTAAGTGTCTCTATAGACGCATCTCAACAGTCTAGTGTATATATATATATAATCTTATATAAGATATATAATTATATTATTCAACTTAATTGATTATATATTTTGCTTCATAATAGACATGCTTAGAAATTATAATTGTGGAAAAAAATGAGAAGAACATGAAGATTCCATTGATAACTCTCAAAAGAAACAAATAATGGAATAGAAACAAATAAAGGAATAAATATATTGTTATATTTATTTTGTAGCTTTATCATTTAAGTTTGTTTATTTATACGGTTGAATTGATGTTATCACTAATAACTTGTTTTACCAATATGAATATTTATTTAGTTATATAAGAAATTTATATTTTGTTGTCATGAATTATATTTAAAAATTTACATTGTAAGAAAATATAACATTAAACTAAATTAAGATTAAATGAAATGATTTGAAAATAGAGAAATCATTCCATAATTTAGCAAGAATCGATTATTTCAAATTATTAGAAAGAAAACATTAAACAAAATAAATGATTAGTTGTTATCAATTTATGTAAAAGACGAATGTTTAAAAATATTAAATATGCCAATGGACTTTTACAACAACTTTGATTAAAAAATTTATTATAATGTAACCAAAAAATATATATATTAAATATGCAAAAACAGCATTTTTTAAACTTGAGAATTTTTAATGGAAAATAATATTATTGAATGTTATATAGAATTAACCATGATTTTATATATTGAAACCGTGCTTCTTCTTTTTAAAGCATTAAGAAACTTATAATAAAACATTGAAGAAAATAATTATGTAGATAATGTATTACGCATTCAAAATAACTTTATTTAAAAATTATTGATACCATGCCTACAATAGTGTAGGAATTGTTTGTTATTATTCATGAACTGACTATTGAGCTGACTTGTTGTGGTCCAAATGGTGACAAAAAACTATTGATACCATGAATGAAAAAAATAAATAGCAAAAAAGATAATAAACAACATTAGAAATTATTTTTATTGAGTAATTTCCAACAACAAAAAACAATTCTTATTGAATAATATAACTCATAGAAAAGGAAATATTGATATTGTTGAGGATAGAAATAACTATGCAGCTTTTATTATTTGGGATGAAGAGACTTTAAAAATCACATGAACAACTGCATTAAATATGGTAACATCAATATTTAAGATTGTAACCAAACACACATTAACTCTTCACCAACGAGTCAAAGACACTAAAAACAAGTATTTTAGGCCAAAGAATCTGAGTCTTGCAAACTCGGACAAGTTGCAATGACTAGTCACATCAAATTTTCAAAGCTAGATAAAATATATTAATTGTCACATTAAGATCGAAGAAATATTCAAATTGTAAACCACACCAAATTGTAAATCAACCAAACTGTCATTGAATGTTTGGAAAAGCTAATGTGTTTCTCTTAATCGTTTTTAGACAAAAAAAATAATGTGTTTTTCTATAGGTTTATGGAGTTATGGAATAGAAGAATCAAAATCTCAATAAAAAAGGATCACATGCCTAACGTATAATAACAAGTTCAACAAATCTAATCAAACCAAAACATAGAGCAAAACTTACAAATCAATTTCTAGGGTTTCAAAATCTAATCAAACCAAAACTTGCATATTTTTCTATCACTGTCTATCCGAAATCGATTTCTAGGGTTTTGAATCCCTAAATCGATTCGAAGTCATCATTCTCTGGTGGATTTGATTGATTCTCTTCGTTGAGCCACTTGTCTTCTCAGACCCCAGGTGAGATTTTTCCCCTTTTGCGAGAGGGATGGTGAGATTTTTTAACTTTTTTAAAACAACCAATCCCCTACAGAAACGTATGAGGTTCTAGAGGATATCTAAAAATTCCTTATTCAAAACCGATTCTATTCATTTTCTTTAGTTTTGATTTATGTTTGAGTTTTTTCCTTTTAAATACCCACTTAAGATACCCAATTAAATCTTTGATGAATATGGTCTTAGATCCTCATCTTGAGCATTGATGAGTTATATGAACAATAAGTTATATCATTGGTACTATTATATGCTTCATTTATTTTGTTGGCTGAACAGATAGTTTTTACCTGTAATTTTCTCTTTTTCTGAAGTGTTTCCTTAAATTTATTTTTAATCGTATAATTTGTTTACATTCATCATAAAGAGTTTAGATCTTCATCTTGAACATCAAACATTTAGTCATTGAACATTGAATTACATTATTGGTACGATAACATTTTTTATCTATCTTTTTTTTCGAGATGTATAGTTTTTTGCCTATAATTTTCTCTTTCTTTCCTTGAATTTTCCTTAAAATATATCTTAATTGTATAATATATTTTACAATCATTGTTAAATGTTTAGATCTTCATCTTGAGCATCGGTCAATTAGTTGCTAAATATTGAGTTACATCATTGTTACATTAATTTTTTATATATCATTTTTCTCTAGATGTATTCTTTTTACTTGTATTTTCTCTTATTTCTTAAGCGTTTCCTTAAAATTGTTTCTTAATCATATACTTTATTTTTAAACCATTATAAAGAGTCCAAATCTTCATTTTGAGCATCAATCAGGTAGCCACTAGAAATTGAATTACATAATTGATACAATAATTGTTAAAAGGATAATAGATGTTGATGGAATTACCAGTCAATTATATGTATTTAATTTTATTTAGAGTATATTTTAAAAGGTTGAGTGATAGTAATCTTGTGTAACCGTTTTTTTTTGTTTGGATTTTCATAATATATTGTTCCATGATGTCTCTTTTTGGAACCCGCATAAGTTTTTTTAATCAAACTCACGGTATAATGGTTTCATACTACAATAATTATAATAATTAGCATTTGCAAGATTATTATGTAGATTTTCCCCATATTGTTAATAGTTAAGAAAATCATTCACATGTTTCCCATACAAATTAAATCTATACTAAGGTTATAAGACCAAGAGCGTAGAACATATGTCTATCTTATTAGTGTTTGCAAATGCAATCGTTTACTTTTGGATCTTTTAATGTTTGTAAGTACTTTATTTTTCTATAATTTCATACAATAATATACTGGATTTTGAAAGAAAAAGTTGAGATCTTTTTTATATTTAAAAATAATAACTTTCAGATAATTATTGGATTGTGCACATTAGTTGAATTATTGCAAGTACTTGTGTATGATGTGTATTACCGTAGTACCTAGAAAATTCTTGCAGCGAGACAACGACAATCCGATAGTGTAGTTTGACACCTCTCTTATAAGAGCATGTTCATCAGTTAAGATCTATTATAAGTTCTTAATAATATTCTAATAATATATTTTAGAAGCTTTTTAAGTTAATTATATATTTTTATTATTTAAAAAAACAAAGCACGAAAGCAATAGAAAAGGGGTAAGATGCAGTTCTTATTCAAAGATTTTAAGAGCTATATCTTAAAATACAATTTATTTTTTGTTTATTTTTAACATTTTTTTCTTAAAAATTCTCCTTAAGACACTCCAATAGAGATGGTCTAAGATTTCATATTGATTAATTTGTATCGTATTATACTATACATATATATTACTAATTGTTACGCTTATGTAGCAAAAATCAAACAGGAAAATTGGTCTTCATAAAGTTGTTTTTTTTTTCTTTTCTTGTATTTTTATTATGATCTAGACTTATTTTTTGAACAATCTTACATTGTAGTTGCATTGCAGATGTTTATGAATGTTTTTCTTCTTCTAAATTTCAAGTATCAAAATGTTTAAATTAATGACTTGTTTCTATTTCAGCCTCAATTATCATAAAGTAAATAAATTAATTACCTTTGAAAAAACTATCATTTGAGAAGCATCATTTTTATGTGTAATTTCTCTTCTTTCTTAAACATTTTCTTAAAATCATTTATTAATCATATAATATATTTTACAATTATTATAGAGAGTTTAAATCATCATCATAAACATAAATTAGTTAATCTCTTAACACTTAATTACATCATTAGTACGATAATCAATTTTATTTATTTTTTCTCAAGAGATATAGTTTTTACCTATATTTTCCTTCTTTCTTAAGTGTTTCTTTAAATTATTTTTAATCGTATAATCTATTTTACATTCATCATAAAGAGTTTAAATCTTCATCTTGAGCATCAAAAATTAGTTTTATCTATCTTTCTGCTCAATATGTTTCATTTTTTGCCTATGTTTTTATCTTTTTCCCTTATAATTCCATAACACTATTTCTTAATTGTATAATATATTTTACAATCGTTATTAAGTGTTTAGATCTTCATCTTGAGCATCAATCAGTTAGCCGCTAAACATTGAGTTATATCATTGGAACATTAATTTTTTCATCAATTTTTGTATCTAAAGGTATCTTTTTTACCTTATTTCCTCTTATTTCTAAAATTATTCTTTATAATCATTTCTTGATCGTATAATCTATTTTACAACCATTACTAAGAGTTCAGATTTTCATCTTGAGAATCAATAAGGTAGCAGTTGAAAATTGAATTACATCATTGGTACAATAATCTTTTCCATCTATCTTATGTTTTTGTTCATTTATTTCTTTTTATTTTTTTGTTTTCTCATTGACTTATTCATTTTTGTTGTTGTTAAAGGGATAATAGATATTCACGCATCTAAAATTACATTGTGAATTATAGGTATTGAAAGTTTATATAAAAGCTTGAATGGTAGTCATCTTGTGTAATACTTTCTTTTTTGAATTTTCATAATATATTATTGCTTAATGTTTTTTTTTGGCACCCACATAAATTTTTGTATGACACCCAAGTAAAACAATATAACGATTTTTACTAGAATAGTTATAAAAATTAGCATTTACAACATCATTATATACATTTTTTATATTCGTCATGATGATTTTCTGCTTTTTTGAATTTATTATTTAATAGTTAAGAAAATCAATCACATGTTTGTTATATATAAAAAAAAAAATCTATAGTAAAGTTATCATAACCAACAACATAGAGAATATGTCTACCTTGTTAGTATTGCACATGCTATTATTTACTTTTGAATCGATTTATTTTTATTTTTGGTAGAAAAAAGGAAGATAAACTCCCTAGATTTATTAGAAAAGTAAAAATAAAAAAACCAACTGCCTATAGTCTAAGGAAACTCAGTCCCCAATAAATCATGCGAATAAGCTAAACTAACCGAATCTGACACACTATCTAATAAATGAAAACCAACTGGTAGAGAAAACTCATGATTGGCTAAACCATTAGCCACCATGTTTGCTTCTTTTAAAACGTGAACCACCTTGACCATCCAGCCTCAAAGTAAAAAATCTTGGCACTAATGTAAAAGGAAGGACTTGGGATATACTTTCACCCCTCTGCTAAGAAACTCCACCACACATTTAGAATCAACTTCACATACAACTTTCCGGAAACCTTTATCCCATGCTAGCCACAAACCATAGTAGATTTCCCATAACTCGGCCAACGGTGCTGAGCATGCTCCAATCTTTAGAGCAAAACCCCATCTTCACTCACCTGGCTCATCGCAAATTACCCCACAAATAATGGCGAGATTACTTGGTCATCGCGAAGCTCCATCCGAATTGATTGTAACTCAGCCACTCTTCGTTCTTTGCCATTTGACCATAATGTTCCTTCTCCTCGCTGAATGCAATGACCTAAGATGAATATCATGCGTCTTCTGAGTCTCTGCATCCAAATCTCTTAAGAATTTTATTCGATCTTGACATTGGCCCACTTTACCAAAAACATATCCACAACGCCATATCCAACCCCACCAAAGACACATCGTAAACAGAGAAAATCATTCACCTCCACTAAGATTATGAAATAGCCATTCTAGTAAAGATTGCCAGAAGAAAAACCTTGGTCCCTAAACGGGACTAGACGTCTCCAAATCCCAGTCACAGCAGGATAGTCACGAAGCACATGCATGATAGATTACTCCACCCCTTTACAAAGTTCACAAAATGGATTATCACCCAATTTCCTCCTAACTCTCTCGCGATTTATTAGGATGACTTTGTGTAGCACTTTCCATAGAAATAGCTTAACCCTATCTTGAGCTATCACCTTCCATATACGCCTAAAGATTCTGCCTAAACCAACCGACGGATGTTGTTGGTCAACTAACAACTTTTATGCAGAACATACCAAATAGTTTCCATCTTGATTCCTTCTCCATGAAAACATATCTCGTGAGCCATAGAAAACATCTAACACCACAACATTTAAATATAAAGCCATATTTGATGGTAATAAATCATATAATAAGATGTCGTCCCAACCATTCAAACCTCTCTAAAAATAACGCAGACACTTTGTTAGCAACTCAACTGGAACATGTTGTATCGCTTCTTCAATTAGGATAGCTGGTATTGCCCATTTATCTAGCCTAAATTTTGAATTGCTTTATGTTTGTGAGTATTTTATTTTTCTATAATTTTATTTAAGTATAAAAAATTAAGATAATTTTTTATTTAAATATAATGTTTTTCATATAACTTTTGGATTGTGTACATTGGTTAAATTATTACAAGTAGTTGTGTATGATGTGTATTACCATAACACTCAAAAGATTCTTGCAACGAGACAAATATTCTTCTTTTGTTTGGAAAATACGTTTATGTAGCGAAAATCAAACTGAAAATTGATCTTTTATGAAATTGTTGATTTCATTTATTGTAATTTAATTTTATCTTATTTATAAAACAATAACCATTCCGGTATTTTATAGTTTCAACTCAATTTGGTTTGGATATTCTTTATGTCTTGTTCATACTCAGATTTTTTTTCCCATCCTTGCGCAACACCTTTGACCAAAGAGTTTGAGACTAGATGCTACAATCCAGGAAAATAGACACGACACTTACCAGAATCATCCCTTCACGAGGCACAAACCCAGATCAACGAGACTGCAAGATCTTTCCATTGTCTTCGAAGGCCAACTAAAGTAGATCCCAAAGCTTCTAGACTCTTTGATAATGGCGGCTTTATATGGCTCAACTTTGTGACAAAGTTAAATCATTATCTAATTTCTGTAAGTATTGTTTTGTAACATTTGTTTGTAAAATTTATATATGTCTTTTATATTTTTTTACTTCGAATGTTTTATTAAAATAGAAGTTAATATTTTGTGTTAAGTTATACTATCTTTTAACTATACTTCTTTTTGTTATAACAAATTTTAGTATGCACTGATCTTAATACTAGTAAAGTATAATGGTAATAAAATACGAGAAAGCATACACAAAAGCATAAGCACAAGTGAATATGATAAGTTTTACTCCTTTACAGAGACCGGAACACCAATCTGGCTTCCAACTCTACGGACACAACTGTTCCATAACTGTTTACTTCTTGGAATAGCCTTAGATGCCAAATGTTTGTACTCATACGTTGAGAAAACGAGTTTAACCATTTCAAGATGACAATCTTTGCCGAGATCATTCAATAGATAACTACAACAATCATTCGTCATTTGTTTATCATTAATCATATCCTTAAAAATCTCATCTCCGCATTTCAAATTCGTCTTTCGAAGACAGCTCTCGATAAAATCGAGTTGTTTGCGTGAATAATGACGCATAAGTTCCGAGTTATATTCACTTGCGGGTGATTCGGCTTCGTCGAGAGTTTCATAGTCGATATCAAAATCAGAAGGTGGAGATATATCCATATCATCGAAATATGGATCAATTTCTTTGGAGAGAGTTGGACCAACCATGTAAAATATCACTATGAATACGAGCATTACCATGAGTAGAGACTTTGTCATATTTGCTTTTAGTGAATCTTTCTGATTTTTGTGTGAGATTGAGGAACAAGAAAAGAGAGATTTTATAAGGCATGTTGATTATTGAACGTTTCTACTCATTAATGTGTGTATGTTATTGACTTCATAAAACGCAGCTTGCTTTTTGATAGTAAAAAAACGTTCGCATTAAGAGTTTTCTTTTTGTGGTTACATTAATACAAAAATTTTGAGCAACTCCCAATTTTTTTTGCAAACTCTTGAATAGTGATTTCCTCAGTTTTTATATTCCATTAAGCAAAGTTAACAGAGTCAGAGAACCAATAACCAGAAACTTTTCATTTTATTAAAAAATACCCAAAGTGTAAAATAAAATTAAAACAAAGCTTTATTTGGTTCTTCATGTTTGTATACAAAAGTACTAGGCATAAAAACTTTATATACATAGGAGATTAAGCTTACAAAAACATTGCAGAGAGAAAAATAGGATTAGTCATAAGGCCAGCTCCTGAGACTCTTTGCATCCTCCAAGCAATAATGTTAACAAGCTTGTAACTTTTCAAATTCACCACTACAACCGCTATTTAGGACTCTATAATGCACCAGATCGAATAACTTAAACTGCGAATCGAGGATCTGACTGTGCTTAAACTTGAAAAGCCTTACGAAGAAAGAAGGGCTGTGAAGAGGTTGATCTACTGCAAAGCGTAATGGATACGCTCAAGCAACTGTACAACTTGGTGTAGCATGAGAGGTGGAGAAGAACGTTGTTTTGGACTGGCTTTTGATGTACTTGGTGATGATAAAACTGACTCTTGTTGTCTATTTGTAAGCTCCAAGAACTGAGCAAGCATGTCACCGTCCAATATCTTTGTCGCTTGAGACTGCAACATGTGAAAACTTATGCTTCATACTAGCAATAACAGATATGCGTCCACATTACACTAAAAGAGAATATTTCATTTCACATTAGAACTGGCTTTAGTTCACTTACTGGATTCTCTCGACCTCGAAACTCATCATGATCGTTACCAAGGACAGGAGCAGTCAGCGGATGGACCACAAGCTTTGCTTGAACAGCTTCAAGAAGTTCATATTCCTCCCTACAAAAAATTGTGATCAATCATTGAACTTACATTGAAAAATTATGCAAGAATTAGTTATGTAGCATCCAAATCATACCTTGAAATAGGAGCGAAGACGAATATACTTCCCAATAGCGTCCCTGCTATGATAGTGTCATCAGCTGCGTCAATACTTTTACTAAGACCATAACTTCGCAATACATCATCAGCTGGTAGTTTGTAAATGTTGCAACCCTGTTAAGAAGCAGTAATGAATTTGACATACAGAAACTGTACTTGTTCTAAGTTCAATGTACAACACTAAGTTAAGCTACACTGAAACGCTCATTGCAAGTGTAGGATTGTACCTTTTTGATAGCCATTGCAATCTCTCCCATGTAATAAGAACAATTTAGATTCAGATTGGACTCTGGACTTGAATATTCTGTTACGTTACAAGGCATTTTTCAGTTAGCAATTCTTATAAATCATAACAATTAGTTCTATTAAGAGTACTATAAAATCCAAGACTTTGCTCCATAGCATCTAGAAGGATCTTAAGAACATGATACAGCTATCAGCAAAACACTAGATACTACATTACTATCGAAAAATATCACACTTTTCTAAACGAGGTGAGAGTTATTCAATAAGATCTGAACTCTAAACACAAGAACGAAGAGAGATTTATCTGAGGTAACAGAGAAAGGTCATACCAAAGTCTGAATGATCTTTGCAAGAAAGAATAGCTAGACTTCCCTTGCGATCTGATACAGCGACGGAATTGACATCCATTAAAAAGCAATCCGCAACTAACCTTTGCGCTGGATCACAATATGTTTGGTGAAGTTTTTTGACATCCTTCAATGACATGATAAAAAGGAATCTCAAACATTGATAGACAAACATTTAAGTAGGCAAAAAAAGAAGAGGACATAAGAAAGAGGCCACAGAATGTGATTTACAATAGTAGACAATATAACCGAACTAACCTCGTGGTAAGAATAAAATAGAACACCATCACGACAATCCCCAACAACAATTCGCGTGAAGTATGTGCGCAGAGATGTTATCATGAAACGTGTCCTTCCCACCGCAAACCTCTTGATTCTCTCAGGACTATCGTTCGGAAAACCACATACATAGAACTATTGAGGACCACCACATTTGTTAGCAAATAAACATGATTAACAATTGGCAACAAAAACTATAGATCATTAAATTGAAGGCTTACAGCATTGCCAGCAGACGCCAGGAAGTATTGATCAAGGTATGGACAGATCGCAAGTACCATTCCTGGCCAAGTGGTTGCAGAGGCTAATCTTAACTGCCATGTTTCAGCTTCATCAAGTTTAATTCCATCATAGCTGTTATCATCTGGACTGCTGCAGAGACTACTACTTGATAGTTGTTCTGTTGTGCATCCCACGACATCACGAGAAGGTGATGTACGTTGAGAAGATGAACCAGCCTTTGAACAAATCGTCATTGAGCCAGTATCCGAGTTTTGAGTGTGCTCTAAGCAGAGAATGATTAATCGTCCTTTTGTACTATAATACATGCATTTAAAGGTAAAGACAATCAGGAAAAAGTTCTTATTTCAAACTAAAAAAAGCTAAGAACCAGATGTCAAACCTTTCAGCTTCACCATTTGGTAGTATAGCAGGACCATAAGACAAACTCGTCCCAACCACAAGAACCTGCTCACTTCCTGCACGTAGAAGCTCCATTGTCTTTCCAGTTTCTCCAGGTTTGAGCTTGTAAGATGACAACACTGAACCACTGTGCGGGTCCACACAGCATATATCAGAAGTACTTGCATCATATAAATCAGTTCTCATCACAATCAATAGTTTGCTTTCACTATGGTAGAGGACCTTTCGCGGGGTGCCTCCAAGGTGAAACTTCTGCGCATTAAGCCGTTTGCTGTGCACCATCTCCACCTAAAAAAGAAGCATAGACATCAGCTCCAACAGAATCTCACATCTGTCTATCGAGTATAAGACTACTAAACTATAGACGCAAGCAATTCATAAGCACAGTTCCTTGTTCGTTGACAATTATCTTCAAGTAAACCAAATCAGAACATTAAACATTGATGGATGGGATTATCATAGAACAATGGTCAATGAAAATCTGGTATCAATATTTACCAGATGTAAACAGTTCTCTGCAACAAAAAGAATTCCTTGAGGGCATTCAGACGAGCATACAGGCGTTGCATGAGTAGAAGGTTGGAATGAAATGGAAGTATAAGAAAGGCTCTGTCGAGCTGTCTGTAACAACCATGGCCTGTCACTAAGTGCAATAACGTCTGAATCTAGTGAATCACTGAACGGAATCAAGAAAACAGGTGTGATTCCGATGCGTCGAGTGGCAATTAAAATAAGGTTGATAGGTAAACTGTCTTTTTCACCAACAACAACGTCCATATCTTCTTCACAGTGACTAAAATCATCTCGACAATTCAACCTAGATGAATATGATAAAGGAGGCCACTCAAAACGGAGCAGCATTCCATTTCTTAACCCTGAAAGGACATAAAGTTGATCAACTAACACAAGTCTTACATCTTGAGGAATACACCCAGTAATAGCAGTTCCCATTGTATTTGTTAGCGATACCAAACCCGAAGCAAGGACTTGAACACCAAGACTATCTTCTGAGAAGGAAAGGACCTCTACAGAAGGCTTATGTGTGCCAATTAAAAACGTATAGCCTCTCTCCATACCTGGAGGTATTGAAGCTTTACAATTATTATCAAGAGCAGAAGCACCAGAGCTCTTTTTTCCAATATGTTTTTGAGGAATTGAGATACAAGAAACTTCATACTGCAATGTTACTCGTTGAATTTCATAGATTTCGCAGCATTGAGATGATACTGATTTGACTCCAAGAATAGATAGGAAACACGGGTTAGACGTAGAGACAACTATCAAGCTTTCACTAACTGCACCCAAACTGATACTGACATTTTCCGGAAACCAAGAAGAGAAAAATGGCGAAGAAACAGGGATACCATCAGAATGAGCATCCACGGTTGGCATGCACAGCCTTATTGCATCTTTATGAATCTGAACCAATAGACCATCAGCGACAAGCCCGCAAGCTAAGGTGCAAACATCAGGCTGGAAGCCAACTGAATCAGTGACATCTTTAAAACTTAATCCAACCGATAAAACCCTGGTCTCCTCGACAAATGATAAAACGAGAAACGAATGGTACACATCAGTAAGCTTCATTTTAACAGTCCAAGTACCGGTTATTCCTTGATAAACAGGAGCGGTTTTCAGAAGCTTTTCGACATTAATCCCACTACGAATAATTCTTAAAGATCCTTCAGAGGATACACCACAGCAAGCGAAAATTTGGTCTCGTTTCTCATTCTGATCATTCAAAACCGAAAAATCCAAGATTGGAGCAATGTTTTGAATGGAACTAATCCAATGTAGCTTCTCATTTACCAATTTGAAAACACTTCCGTTTGTCATTTCGGCCAGCGTAGCCAGTAATCCACCTTCAACCCATAAAATTTCCTTGCATGGTACACCTTTGTATAAACACTCTGATAGACTGACTCTAACCCCATCTTCTTCAAATATAAATTCCAACATGAAAAATTCACCATCATCTAAGCAAATAATCATCCGGGGATTATGATTATGTCCGGGTTCCCAAGTCCACGAAGAGACATGCTTAGAACTCAACTTCCCAGTGTCGCTATCAGTATCTATGAACATGGGATCATAATCCCTAAGCTCTAACAAAGCACATGCAGCAACATTAAAAAGACCTTCATCGTCTCCATCTTGTACTCTACATGACTCTTCAACAAATTGCTCTTCCACTAATGGAGCAATAACAAGATCTAAAGATGTTCTAAACACACAGCAAGGGTGTTCAGGATCTCTAAGATCCATTAAGAGTGCATCACCAATCCTTAACAAAAAGACAAAGCCAGAAGAGTGAGGAACTTCAACAATACTATGTGCTAGACCCCCCGATTCAACATACTCTGATATTAAACATATCGATTCCTCTTTGACATTCCATCTAAACAAAGCCAGTACATTCACAAGAGACCCTTTCCTATACAATCGAAAAAATACAGAGGTAAGCAACCTATGAAATGATAAACACTCATAATAACCGAAAACAAAGCTGATTCCATACCTATTTATAACAACAGCAAGAACAGGATCGTACTCTTTGGATTGATTAACATCTTTAGAAATGAAACACATACTCCATATTGTACCAGATAATGCTTGCTCAGAGCTAGCATTGCCTCCATCTCCAGAAGGATAAAAAATACTCTAAAATTTCAGAAATCAAATATACTTTTAGCCACTCTTATCTGTATCATTCATGCAAATACTAAAAGGACCTCCTGTCTATTGAAGTTACAAGATGCTGCTATCAATACCTTATGAATAATATCACCCATAGACGATGGCAAGAGGGAAAACAGAGCAAACTGATCATGATACGCACAGACAGCAAGAAAGAGACCACTGCAAAATGCATTACAGCAGTCAATATTACTCTTGCTATTCAAGATATAAAAAATCATATGCTCGAACATAAAGGCATAGCTTTAGAAACATGAACACGAGTAATTGAGCCACAGCCACAATACAAAAAAAAAGAAGAATCAAAAGGTATTCTTAATTTAGTAACTAAAGCCATCAACAGGTCATATAGAAACTACCATGAGTATTACCTGGAATCCACAGTAAGCATTCTTCCAAGTTGAATCCTCGAGTTACCTGGACTCGAAACTTGAACATGTTGGATGGGCGAGAACCTACCCCAAAAAAGCCGTAAAATAAGCAAAACGACATGAGGTTTTCTGTGATAGATAAAAAGTACACAAGAAATAAAACCTGTGCATTTCATTGCTAAATGAGAGAAATGAAAGCTTTCCAGAATCAGAAAGAACAGCCAAAAGGTCTTTTCCCATCTGCAAAAGATTTATATCAAATCACATCTGCATTCCTATTACTAACAGATCAAAATCATCAAAAAGCTTTTCCAAATGCGTCTAATGGAAAATGCTTACCTGCAAACTATTTGTACTCTGAGGTATGACAGCCAAATCCTTGATTATTCCAAATACATTCTGTTCACACAACGATTGAACAACCCCGTCTTCACCAATAACAGCCAATTCTATACAGGTCTCCTGATGTGAAGTAAAGTATACATTATAGTTACTAAATAAGCAACAAAGTCTAACACAGGATTGTACCTAGCACACACACAAATTGCTACAGATCAAAGCTTTTCTCACTGTAATTCTGCTCTACAAACCATACAACTACTTAGAAATCAAAATTGAAATCCTTTACAAAAGCCTGATGCAACTAACAAGAAAGCATAATAGTTTTACTCTTTCCAAATTGCACTCAAGAGAGAAAACAGAAGCAAGTGCAACTTCACAAAATCTCAATCCCTAAAGTAGAGATACTTAACAAAACGAATTATCCTTATTTCAGAATCCAAATCTTAAGGAAACGAAAGTTTAGATTACAAAAAGAAGAAGAGAAAAATCGGACCTTTCCGAAAACTATGTCGCGGGATAAAGGGGAGCGAAAGTAGCCATAAGCGACCTGAAGAATGACGCTGGGGCGGACGACGCACTTAGCGAGATAATGATCTCCGGCGGAGGAAGAAGGAGGAGGCGTAGGAGCAGCCGTGGCAGAGGATGATTGAGATTGAGCGGAGGATTCATCCTCCGGAGCCGCCATAATCAACCAAAGATCGTGCTTTTGTTTAATTTCTCTATGCCTCGCGGAATAAAAGGGGAAAAAGGGAAAAAGAGAACTTCAAGTGCTCACTGTTCTATATAAATCGAAATCCTAAAGTTACCTGTCGAATCCAAAAGAAAATAAAATTAAAATTAAAACTTTAAAAGAAAGAGACGACTAAGTTGTGGTAAAAGAAAACGAGACCCGATTATTGCGCCAAAACCAGAGGTGGTGCTCTTCCATTTTCCCTCCTCTTCTTCTTCTTCTTCTACACCTTTGATCAGATTTCCTTTACAGCTTCCTGCTTCGATTCATCCTTGTCTGTTTACGACACAAAACTCTAGGGTAAATTTTGTCTCTTTTTTTGTTTCTATCAATCCAATAGTTGAAATTTGCTTATGATCTGAGTAAAGTCTGAAACTTTCTTTATGCCCTGAATCTATAATCTGTATAATCTTTGTATTTCTGGATCTTGATTGTTGATGTGATCGGATTTAAGAGGTAGAGAATTTGGTTTAAGATCTTATTATATTCTTGTGTTTTTCTGCAGAAGAAGATTCTTAATACATCAATGGATCCACCTGTATCAGATCTTGACAAAATTGAAGATCAGAAAGAAAAAGGACCTTCTTTTCACTGTGATCTTTACGACACACAAGTAGTTCACAAAATAGCTCAAGTATTTCTCCCTGGATTAGCAACAGCTTGTGTTGATAACACAACAGGAGATCTCTTCAGAACACCAGGTTCTGTAGCTGCTGATATTAGAAAAGAAATGATTGATTATTTAACTCGAAGAAGCGAAACCTTTGTAGCTGAACACATTGTTTCAGAGATTGAAACATCTCATGATCCTTTTGATATAGTATCTGATTTCGTCGACGATTTCGCAACATTGAAACGAAATCTATTCAGTAGAGTCTCTGGTTGGTTACTTAGTGAAAGAAGAGAAGATAACATTGATGATTTTGCACAAGAGATGGAATTAAACGGTTTCTGGTTAACCGATAATCGAGAAGGTATTGCTCAAATGTTGCTCAAAAACGTCGATTTTAAAAACATCTCTCATTGTGAGATGAAATTCCAAACTGAAAGAGAACTCTTTGAGCATTCTATGAGTTGTGGTTATAGAACAATGAATTGTGAGAATGAAGGTTGTATTGCGGTCTTCTGTGCGAATCACTTGGAGAATCATGATTCTGTTTGTCCGTTTAAGATAATTCGGTGTGAGCAGAATTGCTCAGAAGGTATTATGAGACATGAAATGGATAGGCATTGTATAACTGTTTGTCCTATGAAACTTGTGAACTGTCCATTTCGTGTTGTTGGTTGTCTCTCTGATGTACATCAATGTGAGCTTCAACAACATCATATTGATAATGTAAGCTCTCATTTAATGTACATTCTTCGAAGTATCTATAAGGAAGCATCTCCCAATGATCTCAAACCCCGAGCTGATCAGATCCAGCAGGTGAAATTATCAATTTTTCTTTCGATTTCGATGCTTAAAACATGACTGTTGCTTAAAAACCTTTATGGTATATTGCAGTTATCCACTGGATTATCTGAAGCTCGGAATGCAAGAGCACTTACTAATCTAGTCAAGGAAATTGATTCAAAGCTAGGGCCTTTAGAGATCAAACCGAAGATTAGTACTGATTCTGAGTCTGATAAGCCTGAAAGTCCAGAAAAGAAAGCTTTAGAAGATGCCGAGATCAAAGAAAAAGCTGGCTCGCCTGAGCAAACCGCAAGGGAAGGTTCAGGAAATGAAGTGGTTTCAAGAGAATCAGAGGTTTTAGTGGAAGAAGCTACAAAGAAAGTTTCAGAAGCTGAGATTGCAGATAATGTTAACGAAGAAGGAGAATTAAAAGCTCAAAAGCTTTTGGAGATAGGCGAGTTCATCAAAGAAGGAGACAACAACAACAACTCTGCATCTGATTTATCAGAGAGAACTGAAACCAGAGCTCCAGAAGTTGTAGTCATGGATGAAGATAAAGAGGAGGAGGAGGAGGAGGAGAGTGCAGAGATAAAACACTCAAGAACAAGTGAAGTAAGTGACATCATTGATAAAGAGGATAGAGAAGAGACAAAGAAATCAACCGAAACCGAAGCTGAAGCTTCATCAACAGTTAACTCAACGGCTAGTGCTTCTGATGAAGCTGAAGCATTGTCAAAGAGTACAGAAGGATTCTCTAAAGCTCAAGCTGAAACTGTACCTAATATGTCTTAACATATTGTGTTGAGAGACCAAACTTAACATGGAGTGTTTTTTTTCTTTTAACAAAATTCTGATTGTTTTGTATGTGAAAATATGAACCTTGATAAAATTTTCTGTCATCCAATGATATTCTTTGTTTAAGATTAACAGAAATCACACTAAACCAAAATGAAATTCCTTCCATTCATTCTTCAAATTCTATATTTTTTGCAACTCAAACCAATAAAAATTTAAAGATTTACACAATATTGTGGACTGATGAGGACAAGCACACAACTCCAATGTCCAATTGCTGTGTCATGTCTTTTTAATCAAATGAAAAGTTTGAAGCTTCTACGGATATAATGTAAGGTTATAGGGACTAAACTGCAATATGCCATCTCGTAAAATCATTACTGGATAAACAAAAGGAAGCCCATTTTTGACAGAGCCCAATAAACTAATAGCCACGTGTATATTAGGGTTTTTGTTCATCCTCTTAAAAAGCTTTTGCTTCTTTCCATCGTCTCTCTCTCACTCTTCGCGCCGCTAACTATATCAGGTGATCTTCTCTCTTACTACATCATTCTCTCATTTTTGTGGATTTAGCTCATACTCTGTTTCTTTCACAGCCATGGCCGCCTCTGCAGAAGTTGACGCGGAGATTCAGCAGCAGCTTACCAACGAGGTCAAGCTCTTCAATCGCTGGACTTATGATGACGTTTCGGTATTTTTCCTCAACTATTTATTCTCTTTTTAATTTTCATTTTATATTCGCAATCTCTGCTTCTCTCTTAGTTTCTGGTTCATCTTGTTATGTGTATTAGCTTTAGTTGGAATCTAGCTTGATTGAATAAGTTAATATCAATTAAACTTCATATTGTTGGATTCATATCTTGCATTTCTTAGTCCTTGATTCTCTTATTTTGGTAGTAACACTTTTGAGATTGATGGATCAATAGCTTAGTTTTTTAGTTTCTGGCTAGATTCTTTCGTTTTGATATTTGTTTGTCATAAGGTCTGATACTGACTATTGTAAGTGACACTTGTTATGGTTTCTTGTAGGTGACAGATATCAGTCTTGTTGACTACATTGGAGTTCAAGCAGCTAAACATGCGACTTTCGTCCCCCACACAGCCGGAAGATACTCTGTAAAGAGATTCAGGAAGGCTCAGTGTCCTATTGTTGAGAGGCTCACAAACTCTCTCATGATGCACGGAAGAAACAATGGTAAGAAATTGATGGCAGTGAATATCATTAAGCACGCCATGGAGATCATCCATCTATTGACTGACTTGAACCCAATTCAGGTCATCATTGATGCCATTGTCAACAGGTACTAAGCAGCGTGTGTCTTTTTGTGCCCTGAAGTATATAGTTGGATCAATTGACATATCTTCTCATGGTTATTTTGTTTGTTGCTTATGAACCAGTGGTCCACGTGAAGATGCAACAAGGATTGGATCTGCTGGTGTTGTCAGGAGACAAGCTGTCGATATCTCTCCTCTACGACGTGTTAACCAAGCTATCTTCTTGCTAACCACCGGTGCTCGTGAGGCTGCATTTAGAAACATCAAAACTATTGCTGAGTGTCTTGCTGATGAATTGATCAACGCAGCTAAGGGCTCTTCCAACAGGTAAACACACAGCTCTTTAAAGACTTAACTATGGGTTCATAAATAGTAATTAGTGGCTAATAATGTATACTAAATTCTTTTGCAGCTATGCTATCAAAAAGAAGGATGAGATTGAGAGAGTTGCTAAGGCCAATCGTTAAGGAATTTTCTTTTGCCTTAAGGTTACAAATCTTCTCAATATGTCTCTGTGTTGTTATTTCCTTTAGATTTGAATATCTTTAAGATGTTGTACTCTTTGTTCAATGAAATTTATTTCGGTTACTTTGAATAGATGAAAATTTTGATGTTTAACGGATTCACATCAATTTGTTATACTTAGCTTTAAATAATGATAATGCATATTCTTTAATGTTTGATAACATGATGACTAGAAGACCAACTACTATAATAGGAATAGACAAGCAACAAATACTCGACCAAATCATTCACAATACATATAGAAACAAACAAGCACACACACATCTTTCTTAGTATGCTACCAAACAGTCCAACTCAAACATTTTCAAACACTCTTCATATATAGAACTTGTTACTTAGTAATGTCCTTTGGGTGGCTTCACAATGAGGATGGGACAATTGGCGTGATGAGCACAATAATCACTAACGCTTCCAATAAACGCTCTTCCAAAACGCGCAAATTAAACAAATACATACATATTATTTTTGATTAAATAAGTTTTAGTTATAAGATGGTAAATAAAAATAAATACCTTTTGATCTTGCCAAGGCCACGACTACCAACAACGAGAAGATCAACTTCCATTTGTTCAACCACCTGACAAATCATGTCCTTTGCGTCGCCTTCAAACACCAAAGTTTCACTACGTATCTGCATATCACATTAAATATTTGTAGTTGCGTTTGATGTCATGTAACAAAAGTTATATTATGTTAAAGTGTGATATATTTAGGATGTGTTATTTAATCATATGGATATTCTATTTGAATATTAATCCAACAACAATTTATTGTTCTCCGTCTCATATATATCACATAAAAGATTTGTAGTTGCGTTTGATGTCATGTAACAAAAATTATATTATGTTAAAGTGTGGTATATTTAGGATGTGTTATTCAATCATATGGATATTCTGTTTGAATATAAATCTAACGGCAATTTATTTTCTCTCTGTCTCAACTATATCACCATAAACTAATAATTAGCTTTTTTTGGTACTATGGATCACAACAAATCGGTCCAATAACTCATATTCTGTTGGGATTGTGAATCTCGTGTCCAACTCTGTATTGTTCAATTAGTACGATATTGTCCATTTTGGGTCTAAGAGGTCGGCTCGCATGGATTTACTTTTGGTTTGTCTTCCCAAAATGCGTCGTACTAACTAGAGATGAACATCTCTTTATATATTAGACATTTTCTGTTTAGTTTCCAATGTGAGACTTTGTTTGATATCTCACATTCTCCCTCTCAAACTAAGAATCACGTTCACCTCGTGTCCCACAACTGAATTCCAGGATCTTCTGACTTGATCTCTGCCACATATACCTCCCATTCATAACTCGAAGGGTATTTTGGTCTTCTTACAGATTTTTCCTCAACGTGGCTCTGATACCAATTGTTGGGATTGTGAAGCCCATGTCCAACTATATATTGTCCAACTAGTATGATATTGTCTACTTTGGGCCTAAGAGGCTGGCTCGCATGGATTTACTTTTAGTTTTTCTTCCCAAAAGGCCTCGTACTAATTAAAGTTGGACATCTCTTTATATATTAGACTCTCTTTTGTTTAGTTTCCATTGTGGGACTTTGTTTGATATTTCACATATTCTGGTCTGTTAATAAAACACTAGAATGAGAAAAAAAAACCCGAACCAAAGAACTGAAAAATGGTTCCAGATCGGTTCCGGTTCCATCCAAATTACCCGATGGTTCATGAGATAAAAATAATGGGTATCAGGTAGGAACCGAAACTGAACCGAGAACCAATGGGTAAAATAGAATACGAAAACATATATATATATATATATATATATACATTTTTATTTCGGGTTAGTTTTAGTCACTTAGAGAATTCTGTTATTGGGTCCTTTTATTTTATCGGATATTTTATTCTTTATCGAGTACTTTTCATCTTAAACTTTAGGGAATTTTATTCTGTTATCGGTGACTTCTCATTTTATCGGGTATTTTAGTCTATTATCGGATATTTTTCATGTTAAAATTTTAGGTATTTTATTTCTAGCATCCTGGTACTTTTTTTTGTTTTATTGGAATTTTTTTTAATTCGGGTCTGAAATATCAGAACAGATTAAAAACAAAAATTCAGGTAATTTACGATTCCTCGAACATAGAACCAATCCGACCCGATAGGAATCGGAGGGGAACTGAACAATTTTTTTTAAAAAATCGATTTGGTATTAAAATTCATGAACCGAAATTGAATTCCTGTAAGCCCAACATAAAAGTTGACAATTAGTAAATCACTTACTATTTGCTATTGTTGTATGCGTTTGTGGTTTATACTAAGATAAATACACCCTCGTATGAAACAAAATCCCACTCATCAAGATGATCTATGTTTTTTTTTTTTTTTTTTTTTTTTTTAGNACTTTTGAATAGCTCATTCACCGGATTTTTAATGGGCATAAGACGTGGCACAATCTTCGATTGGTTAAGGGAAATGATTTTCACAATTTTACACTTAAAAAAAATCGATTCTTAACATGTACCAACATGGTGCCGATTACTTCTCAAGTGTGGCAACCACTAGACCACACTAACACTGAACCACTTTGTTAAGTTTTTTAACTTTAAGATAATGATCTTTTTATATGCACATGAACTAAATATACCTGATACTGTTGGAATAAGCTTGAAGCACAAGCAACTCTAAATTTAAGAATAGGAAATTATCCTTTTTAGAGAAAAAGGAAATTAGTTTGAGATGATTTCTATATAAAGAGTTGTCAAGATGTGGCATCGTTTATTGTGACTGTGTGAGAGATATCTTTATGTTTTTGACTTATTTTTCCTAAAGTAATAAGAGAGTTATTCTTATTAAAGTTTTGTGTGATTAATCTTGAGTTCTAGATTTGGTATCAGAGCGTTACGACATCCTAGGGAACAATGGAATATGGTGTAATCGTACCAGCCAAACCAAAAGAAGGAGGAGGATCCTCATCTATCATTTGTCCAATGTTAAATTCTACAAATTATACAGTATGGGCAATGAAAATGAAGATTGCACTAAAAGTTCATAAAGTATAGGAAGCCATCGAAGGTGAAGCAGAACCAATCGATGGAGACAAAGACATTATGGCCATTGCTCTGCTATTCCAATCAATACCAGAAGCATTCCTCCTTCAAGTAGGTGAATTGAATACGGCTAAAAAAGTTTGGGATGCCATTAAAGCCAGACATGTAGGAGCTGAGAGAGTCAAAGAAGCACGTCTTCAAACACTCATGTCCAATTTTGAACGCCTTAAGATGAAGGACACAGAGAAGATTGACGAGATTTTAGGAAAACTATTTGAGATAGCATCAAAATCAGCATCTCTTGGGGTAATCATTGAGGAATCTAAGTTGGTTAAGAATTTTCTAAATTGTCTCCCCCGGAAGAAGTTCATTCATATAATGGCTTCACTAGAACAAGTCTTAAACCTTAACACTACAACCTTTGAAGACATTATAGGACGACTTAAAGCATATGAAGAAAGAATCATTGATGAAGAAGAAACCCAGGAAGATCAATCTAAACTCATGTATGCTAGTATGGATACTCAAAAACATCGAAACACTAATGGTAATTACCGAAACAAAGGTAGAGGACGTCGTTTTAATAGAGGAAGAGGCAGAGGTCGTAATAGTAGAGGAAGAGATGCCTCCAAAATCACATGTTTTCGACAAGCTTGGTCACTTTGCTTTCAACTGTCCCGATCGATTACTAAAACTACTAGAAGCTCAAGAGATAGATGATCAAGAAACGCAAAACGTTGATGAACTTATGATGCATGAAGTTGTCTTTTTGAATGAAAAATTTGTATACCAAGAAAGTTTGAGACAAATTCAAGAGAAGAGAATGTATGGTATCTTGACAATGTTGCTAGTAATCACATGACAAGTGATATAAGGTATTTTGAAAGAATAAATGAATCTATCACAAGGAAAGTTAGATTCAAGATGATTCTCAAATCGATATAAAGGGAAAAGGGTCAATTTCACTCATTGATATGAATGGCGAGCCACGAGTTATGAAAGATGTTTACTATATCACCGACTTGAAAAGCAACATTATTAGTTTTGGTCAAGCGACGAAATCAGGCTGTGACATTAGATTACGAGGTGGATATCTCACTATGCGGGATGCATGATAGGTTTATGTTTTAATTCCTAAAACTACACTGTAGAGAACATATCACTATAGTATAGTATATGGTCGAATCCCACAAGGACCAGATAAGCACGACTTTCAGTTAAACGTTCTATTCTAGCTAAGGCAGAAAAAAAGAGAGATTGTTTTCGAGCGATTGAAAATAAAAGCGGTAATTAAAAAACAAATGTAAATCAATAAACTAAAACGCTAGACAATAGGGAATTTCCACATGTATATAGGTTTGAAGTTCAGGTTGACAAGTATGATTAACCAATGAAAATAGTTTACAACTCAAAAAACGACAACAGACTAATCTCCTCCCGGAGTATTAGATCCCTACGATAGAATTGCTAAGAAATAAAGACTAACCTTCTCCCGAAATCTTAGATCTCTAAATTTAGACAATTAAATCATGCAGTGATTACAAATTTGATATGTTCATAAGCATCAAAGACAATACTCCCACAAGCAGATACACTTATTCATCTAGACTAGGTATGATTAAATAAACCAAATCCCTTTGTATTCATTAACCTAATATCATGAACTAGGAGATCAGGCTAATTCAAGCATTGATAACAAATCTAGACTACGAACCTAACAAGTTGAATCCATTAACGTTAAACCCTAACTATCAAAATATATTTTTCCTGGGAAATCCCTAAAACCTAACAAGGAGACTACTCAAACATAGCTAAGCAATCAACCATCACATATAAAGAAGACATATTCAAAAACCAAATTCAATAAAATAAGAGTGTTCAAAATTCTTCTCCAAATACATGTGTCGTGATTCGTCTCTCTCAGAAAAGCTCTCAAAATAAAAGTAATGAATTGTTCTCTAATAAAAACCTAAGCCTAAGGCTTATATAGTGTTCAAAAATAAAAAGAAAATAAAAACCCATTAAGGAAAACCCAATGATAAGTCTTGAGGACGAAAATGTCTTTTTAGAAATCTTCTGTTTACTCGTGCATAGGGATCGATCGATCCGACGTTCTTCTTCTTCAAGGATTGATCGATCTAAGGTAGGATCGATCCTAATTTCTGTAAGTCGAAGGATCTTCTGGATCAATCGATCTCAACAGATATCAATCGATCTACTTCCACACATGCTGCACATGTTTCTTTTGCGAGACAACTTGACTAGTCTTCAGTAAAATCGCCATAACTTTTAATTGCACCAATGGATTGACCTCAAATCACTTTCATATCAAAGCTAACTCACGTGGCCAATTTAAGACAAAATCTCAACTTGATCCGTCCATGGGAATATATTTAAATGCTGACTAACTTTTGGCTATTCTTCTGAACTCTGCTTCTGCATTTGTCAAATTGCATCCATTTTGTGCACAAATCCACTTTTTTGCTCCAGAACGTCCAAAACACTTAGAAACATAAAAATATGCCAAAAACACAAGGAAAACACTCGAATGGTGCCAAATAGAAAGTATAAATACCCACTAAAAAGCATCAAAATCGAGTGATATCAATGCACATAGAAAGCTACTTGCAAAAGCTCCAAGATCAAAAAAAATGATTGTACAAAGTATGTATGAAATTACACAACAATGCATGTTGCAACTTGGTCTCTGTTAGTGAATCAAGTCGCTAGCATGCTCGTTTTGGAAACATCAATTCAGAGACTATTAAATCAATGGAACATAAACAGCTTATCCAAGGGCTCCCACACGTACCCTTTGAGAAGGAGATGTGTAGCTCTTGCCTACTCAGAAAACAAGCAAGACACTCATTCCCATAGTCCACTTCCTTTAGAGCATCTAAGATCCTTGAATAGTACACAGTGATTTGTGTGGCCCTATAACACCAAGTACAGCCTGTGGAAAATCGACGACCACTCTCGCTATATGTGGACAATTTTTCTAAAAGATAAGAGTGTTGCGTTTGAGACATTCAAAATTTTCAAGAAACAAGTTGAGATGGAGTCAGGGGCACACATTCAAAGTTTCAAGACTGATAGAGGTGGAGAATTTGTCTCACAAGAACTCAATGAATTCTGCGATTACTCTGGAATACAACGACATCTTACTGCCCATACACACCACAACAAAATGGCATTGTCGAACGAATAAACAGGACCATGATGGAGATGACAAGCATTCTTAAACATATGAAAGTGCCAAATTATTTGTAGGGAGAAGGAGTAAGACACTCTACCTATCTATTAAACCGTGTAGCCACGAGATCTTTGAAAGATAAGACTCCATATGAAATGTTCAGATAAAAAAACCTCGTATCGACCATCTAAGAATCTTCGGCTGTATTTGCTACTCAAAAGTTGATCAGCATCTACTAAAAAAACTAGATGATCGTACAAGAATGTTGATTCACTTGGGGACATAACCAGGATCAAAGGCATATCAGCTATTAGATCCACAAACAAGAAAGATTGTTGTGAGCAGATATGTTGTTTTTGACGAGACAAAATGCTGGAATTGGAGGAGAGATCAATTGGAACGTGATGGTGATGGAAGTTTTGTTATGATACTTGGAGAATTTGGTAACCATGGTATCACAACTCAGAATGAAACTATTGATGATGAACCAGAGGTTGCAGAAAACAGCCATCATGGGCAAGAGACCAATGTTGAAGACCTATATGAGACTGTAGAACAAGAGGAAGAGGATGAGATTGTAGGAAATCATAGTCCAGTTCTCATAAGAAGTCAGAGACAAATCACAAAGCCAAAATACCTCACAGAGTATGTCTTACTTATTGAAGAAGAAGGAGATACACTTCTTTTGTGTCTTAATAATGAGCCAAAGAACTTTGCAGAAGCAAAGAAATCTATTGACTGGATCAATGCATGCTGTGATGAAATCCAATCAATTGAGAAATTAAACACTTGGCATTTGGTTGACTTTCCTATTGGAGCCACGCTAATTGGACTCAAGTGTGTCTTTAAGCTTAAACGAAACTTAGATGAGAGCATAAACAAACACAAGGCAAGACTTGTTGTCGCCAAAAATATGGGGTAGACTATGAAGAAGTGTTTGCTCATGTGGCACGAATTGAGACTATAAGACTTCTCATAAGAATTGCAGCGTTCAATGGATGAGAGATTCATCATCTCGATGTTAAACTGCGTTACTTCATGGGTAACTAAAGGAGACTGTATATGTTACTTAACCAGAAGGCTTTGAAGGGAAAGGAAGTGAAGGAAAATATTATAAGCTGAGCAAAGCTTTGTATGGCCTAAGACAAGCATCTAGGGCTTGAAATCACAACCTGAATCAGATTCTTACCGAGCTGAATTTATAAAATGTTCAAAAGAATCAACTGTATATCATAAAGAAGAACACACTCCTACACTTGTGATCGCATTCTACGTTGATGATCTATTTGTTAGAGAAACAAACTTAGATATCATTCACAAATTTAAGGAGATGGCGTCTAAATTTGAAATGAGTGACCTCGGTAAGGTTACATATTACCTTGGAATTGAGGTGATTCAACACTCAACATGTCTTGTGTTAAGTTAAAAGAGATATGCTCTCAAGATCTTAGAAGAAGCAGAGATATTGGACTGTAATTCAGTGAATACACCTATGAAAGCAGGACTTCAAATGTCTAGAGCAGAAAACGAGAAAGAGATTGATGCTAAAGAGTTTAGAAAGAAGATTGGGTGTTTTCGATATCTGATTCACACAAAGCCTGATCTATCATATTGTGTACGAGTCTTAAGTAGGTATATGCACAACCCTACATAATCACATGGAGCTACAATCAAGCAGTGTTTAAGGTACCTAAAGGGAACAATCTCATTCGGACTAACTTTCGAAAGAAGCTCAACAAGACCAAGGTTAGTTGGATACAACAGTCTCAATATTGATCCAGACGATGGGAGAAACACAACTGGACACATTTTCTATCTAGGTAACAGACCTATATCTTGGTGGTCTCACAAGCAAGATGTGGTGGATTTATCCTCGTGTGAAGCATATTTTATGGCTGGAACATAAGCTACAAAACAAGCAATATGGCTTCGAGATTTGCTTAGTGAAATTACAGGATCTGAAGGTGAAAAGGTTATTGTTCGTATTGATAACAAATCAGCCATAGCTCTCACAAAAAATCATGTATTTCACGGTAGAAATAAGCATATACAGAGGAGGTTCCATTTCATTCGGGAATGTGTTGAAAAAAGAGATATTGAAGTGAAACATGTTCCAGGAGTTGAGCGGAAGGCAGATATTCTCACCAAAGCATTGGGAAGAAACAAATTCGGAGAAGTGAGAGAGCTTATGAGAGTGCAAGACTTGGTGAAGATGAACTTCAAGATTGAAGAGGTGATTGTTGGAATAAGCTTGAAGCACATGCAAGTCTAAATGTAAGAATAAGAAATTATCCTTTTTAGAGTAAAAAGAAATTAGGTTGAGATGATTTATTTCTATATAAAGAATTGTCAAGATGTGGTATCTTTATTGTGATTGTGTGAGAGGCATCTTTAGGTTTTTGAGTTATTTTTCCTATATAAGAGAGTTCTTCTAATTAAAGTTTTGTGTGATTAATCTTGAGTTATAGAGATTCACTAAAATGATATCTGGGAAGACAATTACGGGTACAATAAGGTTCTAATTATCAAATATTTCTTTGTTAAAATTATTAGATATCTATAACTATAAAAAGAAAAGAGAAAAGTGAAGGTTTAACCTGTTTGGCTTGGCACATATGGTGTGCACGAGAAAGAAGTGATGCAGCTATCTCTTGTTTTGCTTTTCTGGCTGACTCTATCATCGACGAAGATGCATACACTGCTGCTACATATATATACATCCATTCACAAAACCAAGTTAATAATACTCACCATAACATACTTATTATATATATATATATATATATATATTTAAAGAATGTTAGATTCAAGCTCTAATAATAATAAACTATAACTATCAAAAAAAATTTTGATAAAAGAACAAAACAAAGAAAGAGAGAGAGACAATTAAAAAAGATCAGACCAGTGGCACCGCCCGGACCAGCAGGAAAGGCGGCAAAGTGATGGTACGGAGATTGCACATGAACCACCGTGAGCACTGCACATTCCGACGACTCAGCCTCCTGATCAGTGGTCATTAAGAGGTTTGAGAAATGGTCAATGACCCATTGTAGAGCGTAGAAGCTAGAGTCGCTCTCATCAATAGCTACCAATATCCTCTTTGTCCTAGTCACACTCGGTGCTTCAGCCTCTGTCGTCTCATCTTGCTTCTTCTCCACCGTCGATGTTTCCATTGTCGCCGTTGCTTGATCTTCCGCCATTGAAAATGTGATGAGCCAAAAACTGTTTAATTTGCTATGCTTTATATATTTGCATGTAAAGGATGATACATCTAGTGTTGTTGCGGACACGTGCCGTTCATGTTTTTGATCGTAACGTGCAATATCGGATAGTAGTGGTATGCACCGGAACATAAAATTAGCCAAATACATTTTGGACTTGAGAATTTGTTTGCTAAATATATTTTTATTTTTGCTAAATGTCAAGTTTTTATTGTACTACGTAAGAATCTTTCCAAAAAGAATTATAAATTCCTAATGCTATTATCAGATATTTTAATTATGAAAATATAAAATAATTTATTTGAAAGTATATATATGGTAAGTGTAATGTATATAATTACTTACCTTTCAAATTATGTTTTTAGTGGAATAGTAAAACAGCTTAAATGTTAAATGATAATGTATATGGTAAGAAAATTACTTTTTTTTTATTGATGGACTTTGAAGATATATGATGAGGGTTGGGAGATTCGGGAATTAATAATAATGTTATGCAATTTTGTTTTGTAGATAATTTTAACCTTCAAAGCAAAGAAAAAAGAATGTCGTGTTCTAAAACCAAAAAAGAATGTTATGAAATGTTTGATTATTGAAATTATTAGGTTTATTGTAGATAGCTTTTTCGTATAAAAACTCTTTTATTTAATGTTGAATATGGGATCGAAGTGTTGAGTCCGAAAATTCAAGGGAATAATTGAAGATGACGTGGAAGTGAAGCTTGGAGATAAAGCTAAATCTTTGGATAGAAAATATTGTTTGTTACAAAGAAAAGGAGATTTAAGATATTCTCATATCTTTCTAAGATATTCTCTTATCTAAATCTTTGGTGAATATTGGAAGTTGCTGCGTCTTGGATGCTATAAATACAAGATATATGAGTCAAGTTAGGTTAGCCGATCAGAAAAGAAAAGGCTCAATTTATTGAAGATCGGTCTCTGGAAAGAGGTGCAGATCGAGTGTGTGAGACACTTAAATCAGTGGGTTACCTTCTGAAGCTCGAGGTATTTTAGATCAATGATAGAATTAGGATAAAGACCTAAGTTTTATGATTCTTGTATCTGTATTAGAGACGT